>WYDI02018086.1:0-24239 GCA_009867235.2 Psittacus erithacus
ACATCACAATTAGTTTCAGACTGCCAACAGCACTCCTGTTTCTAAGGGATCGTAGAATCCCAGACTGGTTTGTGGTGAAAGGGACCTTAAAGCTTTTTCAGTTCCAACCCCCTGCCACGGGCAGGGACACCTTCCACTATAGCAGCTTGCTCCAAGCCCCTGTGTCCAACCTGGCCTTGAACACTGCCAGAGATGGGGCAGCCAGTCTCTCATGCAACTTGCAAATAGTAATGGAGGTAAATACTTGGGCAGTGCTAGAAAAGAACATCTCAGATGGTTTTTTCCTCCTTTTATACTCATCTTCTATAAATTATCAGAAACAGAACAAGTAGATTTTAGAGCAGGTTTTAAAGGAAGCGTTGATTTTAATGAAATACCTTCCTGCTTTCTTAGGAAGCAATTGAAGAGGGGAGCTTGTATCTACTATTTAAAAAAACCTGAAACCTAATTCTAGATGTGACAAAATTCCAGTCAGAGCTGTATCAATATGACAAGGCTAATGTGTCCAACCAGAAGAATATACATATTGAGGCTTGCTGTTTTCAGTAAACGACTCATTAATGAGCCATCAAGACTTGATTGTAGAAACTATTGCACAGCTTGTCACAATAATAATAATCAGAAGAGGGCAGCTAATTTAGCATATTTCAGATAAAACATAAATCATCACATAGATTTTGTTGCAAACGTATTCATCACCATTTAATATGTACTGTTCAGTGGCACTGAATTATGATTCTAAATCAGAAAGGTAACAAGGTGTTTTCCTGTATAAGATTTAGCTAAACCTCTGGAGTTTTTAATCTGTTTTCCTAACAAAGTTTACTCAGAAACATTGGCTCTGTTCTGAGTGTCATCTCCCTGTGTAAACTGAAAGAGGCTCCCCATGCTGGCTCATGCTTTTACTATGGGAATCACACTAAATGTGACAATTTTAGTAAAGTGCATGTTTGCTGTTGCATCGATTTCTAGTTGTGCATACTTGGTATCAGCAGAATATGAAGAGCATCAGTCTAAATTTGAGGCTAGTCATCAAATGCAAGAATGGCCTCACCAGGCCCCCAGCAGAAGATTTACCTAAAATACAGCAGATTGCAATGCATAGTTTTCAACTGACTTTATTGAGAGAAACATCTGAAACTTCTACTTTGATCTCCTCACAAAATGCTCTCTGAATATAAAAGCTGTGGGTCCAAAGTCAAACATCGGCCTTTATTTACATTGCAAAGTTTGTTAGGACAAAGGTATCACTGGTAAAAATGAACCAGTTCTCTTCAGCATCATGTCCACAGGAACTTGGCTGAAGGAGTTAGTGGCTGTCATAGGTGATACTTGAGTCTGTGTCTAGGAGGGCTGTAGGTAGGAGTCAACTCCAGCAACACATGGAAGCTCCACATCTTCTGGAGGATATTCATGAGGATATTCGGAGATTGGAGAGAGAGGAGTGAAGGGGTAGTATGACCTTCTAGTGTCCTGATGAAAGCCTCTTTGCAGAACAGGTAGTTTAATTCGGCATCCATCTATATGCTATCAGGAGAGGGCATTTGAAAATGCAGACATGCATTTTCCTTTTTGTTTTGTCAATCTCTGTGGCTCTATTGACTTGCATCCGCTAATTCCTATCTGTCAGAAATTTGGCTCAGGAACAAGACATATTTGAAATGTAAATCTCCGATGCAAATATCCAGAGCTGATTTGGGATCTTTTATCAGGATGATAAATAAAATTTTTTAAAAAGAATAATTTTTCCCAATAAAAGTGCAGTTACTGCCAGCTCAGAATTTTCTATTGGAAAGTTTTTGTTTCACTGAATATTTGCAATTTGCGCATGAAAATTGAATTAACTGTTTTATTTGACTTGAAACACATTTTAAATCACTTGATGATTGCTTTGGTTTTTGCCCTGGAGTGAATTTCCCTATGATCCTTTGCCACATGGCAGTAGGAGTTCAGCTCCTTGTGTCACACACTGCTTGCATCCCCAGCACTGGCGTTCATAGCTGCTGTCCCACCATGTGGCCCAGGACGCAGGTTTCACACAGAGTAGTTAGTATGGGAAGGAGAATGGCAAGTTCTTGTTATATGCTGCATAAAGCCAAGCAGGACCTCATTGTCCTGATTCCCAAGTGGACTGTAAGCCAATGTGCTGATTTTTTCCTGACCTGGACTGATGTAACATCAAGCAATTATGGGACCTTGGGGGTGTGATACCAGCTGTGGCTATAGGGCAGAGCAGACCTCAGCTCCAGTGAGGCACTGCCTGGCTCCGGCGTGCTTCAAGGAAATACAATTTTGAGACAGGAATTTGAGGGTTGTTTTATCAGCATCTGAAGTTAAAAAATCCCATCAATTTGAAAATTGCTGGAAGTTCCATTCTGTTAATGGAACATACAAATGGATCAGTTTGTCATTTCCTAACTGGAATTAATGTGTAATCTTCATTCCACACACAAACACACACACAAAAATCTGAATCTTAGTTTTTAATCCTGTTTTAAATGGAGAGAAAGGCTGAAATGTCAACATTTCTCCTGGGATAGAAATGTTGTACTTGCTATGCTCTGTAAACAGTTTTGAATGGGAGATTGTTTCAGTGGAGATCACATTCTCAAATGCATGATTTATGGGCTTATGAGGGTATTGAGCATCAAATTAAGTGTCTGTAAGGATCTTTTTTCACCTGAACAGTCCAGGACTTTAACATAAACTGCCCTAAACTGGCAGAAGGTGAGAGAAATCAGCATGACAGAAGACAGGAAAATAACAAGGCGCCTGATAAATGCTAAATTAGCTCCTAAAAACTGTAAAGATCCAGCATGACACTAAACGCTTTCTTCATCTGAGTGAGCAAACTGGCTGCAACTTTAATGTGGTGTCACTCTCTCCCTTCTCACTGCGTTATACATTCCCCTCTAGTGGCTAGTGAAAGGTTTATGGGAGGAATTTCTTCCAAGAGCTAGAACCAAGTTTGCAAAGGGGAATCAAGAGGAATCAGGCATGTAAATACTTCTAACACCCTAAGCAGTGGGTCCTTACCTCGAGCAGTGACAAAACTCACCCTCCTTGTGCTGCATGTAGAGAACAAATCCCTCTTTTGGCCTGACTAAGGTTGATTGTATCTAGAAATCAAAGGCTCAGCTCCATGTTTGGTGCAGCTTGAAGGTGGGGAAGAGAGTTAGGGTTGAGGAGGAGTATGGAAAATGTGTTTTGTAGAAGTTTTCCTTTTTTGTCTTTATTTGTCTTGACTTTTTGTATTTATTGTTATTTTTTAAACAGGGATGAGTGGCCTTATGGAAGCTGTTGTTTTGCTTTCATGGGGGTTCTGTGTGTGTGTGTGCATCTTTGCTTGCTTAGCTGCTCTGTGTTTCAACTCCATTTGTGTCTCCTGGATTTGAGGATTGGGGTCTGGGCTGTGTTTGCTCTGATTTTGAGTAATATTACGGTGTGTTTGCTCTGAGCACACTCGGTCCTTTTGTTGATTGCTGTGGTGCGCCTGCCTGAACCAGGGACAGGAGCAATCAGAGGGAGAGCTCACAAACAAACTGAGCTCTGGGGTTGTCTGTCTGCTGCTGGAGAGAGGGCTGGTGTGCCCATAGAGCTCTGTGGGATACCTCAGGAATCGCTGATCTTGTTTGAAAGGGCACATCTGGATCAGACGCTGACTTTGGATTCACCCTGTGAGCCATGAGCTGGGCTGTAGGCATAGGGAGCATCTGGGACGTACTCCCACTGCCCTGTTCTCAGGCACTGGTGCCAGCTAAAACTGCAATGGACAATTTCCAGTTGTACCATTTCCTTTTAGTCCAGTGCAGGACAGCCACGACAGAGCAAGCTGCTTTACACTGCTTTTCCCTTGCAGACTCCTGCTCTAAGAAGATGAGGTGTAGGTACAGATACAAGCAGTGACTTCTCCTTTAGTCAGAACATGATCTGCTGGACATGTGGGGCTGAAAATACATCTACTTTGTTAGTATAAATGACTTCTGTTGGTACAGGACTTGCAGTGTTTCAGTGCCAGCAGCTAGCACACAGGGTAAGTGCAAAGCAGGTTTCTGTAATTCCTCTTGCAGCAAGGGGAGTGAACCAGGCTCAGCAGCAGGAAGATGTCCCTACCACCTTCCGACTGTGTTTTCAAACAACATTTGGGAGTGATTTATGCTGCGTTATGACATTGGTACCATCTGTTCATCATCATAAGTATGAATGAAGTGATAATGAAGAAAATGTTCGAAGCAGCTAACAAGATGATTACACTATAATAACATAATTTTGGCATAATTTGGATCCTCAGTGATCTGCAAACACTTCATTTCAAAATCTTAAGGTCTGGAGCCTTACTGCAGCTACACAGAGCTCTCTTCTGACTTCAATATCAGGGGAAGACCAAGACTGATCTTGAAATGTGTCAGAGATCTCGCTCCACCTGCCTGGTGACTTTCACCTTCTCCTACACAGCATCTGCTGTGCTGCACTCTTGCTTCATTTCTTTGCCGGTTTACCTGTGTTTTGGAAAACTTCTCAGAGCATGGTCAAGATCACCCCAGGGCAGGAACCATCTCTTTCTCCTTAAGGTTTTCCACCTGATCTACTCACCCTTTTCTTAGGGGAAAACAACCGGAACTGTCCATTGCAACTTTTATCAGGGCCTTTTGGTTGTTTTTACAATGGAGAGGAAACTGGAAGGCCTGAGGAAACACAAAAGAGAGGTGACTTTGCGTTGGACTCAGTGGCATTCCAGGAGAGGGGGAAAAAAAAAAAAAAGCTTTAATTTGCTAAAAAAATAGTTTTTAAAAAACTTTTTCTTTCAAAATGGTGATTTGTATAAAATATTAAATCTCATTCCTTTAAAGCCGAGGATTGAAAGGTATCTTTTCTTTTGGGACTAACAGAAGTGGCTCAGCTCAATCACCAAATGGTTACCAGTGCTGTTCCAGAAGGGAATATCCTGGCTATCCCTAGAAACATTAGGTCATGCAGCACTGTTGTTAGGGGTTATTTCTAAGAGCCCTGCTTTTCCAAGCAGTCCTGATGAGACAAGTTTAGCGTCTCCTCCACAATGCAGTTGACCATAGCTGCCACTATCAGATACTTCCTACATACTCAACATTTCTATGCATCCTGGGGCCATTCAGGCACTTGCTCCAAGTCCATATCCCACGTTAGAGGGATGATCAGAGTGAAACACTGGGGAAGGCATTTTGAGATGTGCAGACTTGAAGCTTTTGGACAGAACTGAAGGTAACCTGTAAACCATGAAATAGGACTTAATTTCCTGGAATATCTCCAGGGCAAAACAGTAACTGCCTCAGTGCATAGGAGCTGTAGATGAAGCTTGCAGCCAGGCTTACTGCAGAGTGCAGAGGAGGGCTGTGGTTCCTAAAGGTGAACATCCTCAGCTTGTCTCACTTCCCTTTGCTCAGCCTATGGCAGAGTTGGGCTACAGCTTTACACAGCACTTTTGTTTATGCTGTTAATTGTCAATAATTCGGTGGTCCATCTGGGTCTCTGTAATGGTTTAGTTGTTTATTGTAATGAATGTGAATCCTGGATGCCCGTCCCACCAAGTCTTACATGCTTCAACACAATAGTGCGGCAGAGATGCCACTGCAAGAAAATACGCTTGACAGATTTTAGGCTGACCTTGTGAAAGCCCAAAGCATTTCTAAGAATTCTTGAGCTGATTTCTTAAGCCTGCAATAGCATTTCTTTGTTAGTCAAGCAGAAATATTGTCTAAATATATTGCTTTTGTATGGGATATATTTAACTAATAAAATAGTCTTTTTCACAGCATACATTTATATGACATCTTGTTACCAATGTGAAGTTACCACTCTTTCATGAACAGCCCCTTGTCGTGGGAAAAGAGCTCGTGTGCCTTTGTGAGGTTGAGAGCTATGCTGGTGGTGGCATATGCCTCTGGTAGGGTCTCCCAAGCCAGATAGGTCTCAACTGAAGGATCAAAGTGTGTCCACAGGCTGACTAGCCTTCGGGCAACCATCCTAGGAGAAGGACAACTCTAACTCCAAACCCGGGCAGATGGAGCTCGTTTAGCCTTGCAAGGCCATCCATCTAAGAGAAGGATACTCTTACCAAACCTATGAGCTGAGGACTTTGCTGTCACCATCCAAGCTTGCTAGGCCCTGGCAGATAAACCTTGGGCTTAAAGGATGGGGACAGTTCTGCACACACTGTGCCTCACCTAAAAAATCCACTGTGCAGCCCGAAGGGTTTGCTCACATTTGCAAAGCCCTGTAGCGACAGACGAGGGACGAACCAGCAGGTGAAAAGGTGCACAGGAAGCTGCAGACCCAACAATGCATGCGGGCGGTTCAGGACATTGGTCGCTTGAGATTGACCCAGGAGATGACAGTCTTGTTTGGCAGCATCCTGAATGACCAAGCAGCCTTTTTCAAGGACAGCACTGCTTGCTCCACACAGACAGAAGCCTAGAAAAGGTGGCCTAACCAAAGCTCATCTCCCCTTCCAGCTGGCGGGCTAGCCACGGCCAACGGGCATCTTCTGTTGTGGTTGATCAAAGACAAAGAGACAAAGGCATACACCTGCTTCCAAAGGGGTGTCCAGATTGACACTCGCATGTTGGAACATCAGAACCATGCTTGATACAGCGGACAGTGGGCGTGCTGAGAGGCGTTCTGCTCTAATTGCCCACGAACTGTCATGACTTAACATCGACATTGCTGCTCTCAGTGAAGTTCGCCTTCATGAGGAAGGTAGCCTTAAAGAACATAGTGCTGGCTATACACTCTATTGGTCAGGGAAATCCAAAACCGAAAGTCATCTTTCCAGTGTTGGCTTCATGATTAAAAACTCCATCACCTCTAAACTTGAAAATTTGCCAACAGGTCACTCCGATCGCATTATCTCCTTACGCCTCCCACTACGCAACAAGCAACATGTTCTCTTCAGTGTATATGTCCCAACTCTGCAGGCTGACCCTGCAGAGAAAGACAAATTTTATGCCGATCTGTGCTGCCTCACTCAAAAGGTTCCTGCAGATGATAAGATCATAATCCTCGGTGACTTCAACGCCCTAGTAGATAAGAACTTTGAAGCCTGGAAAGGAGTACTAGGCAAGCGTGGTGTTGGAAGCTGCAATGACAACAGACACCTCTTGCTAGAGTTTTGTGCAGGGCAGCAGCTTACCATCACCTACACTGTTTTCCAGCAGAAAGGCAGCCTGAAGACAACCTGGATGCATCCTCGATCTAAACACTGGCACCTCATTGACGATGTCTTAGTGCGCCAGAGAAATGTTCGCGATGTCCGTCGCACCCAAGTGATGCCTAGTGCAGAATGTCAAACAGACCACAGCCTTTTGCATTGTAAACTTAACCTCCATTTTAAGCCCAAACCTAGGAGGGGTGGCATTCCTAGGAGGAGGCTCAAAGTTAACAATCTTCAAACAGCTGCAGTGACAGATAGCTTCCAGGTAAACCTTCAAGCTAGGCTTGAAGACCATCTCATAGGCTCTTCTTCTGAAGCGCTTTGGCAGCATATTAAAAATAGCATCCTGCAGCCCTCTGAAGAATCCTTAGGGTTCTCCTCAAAGAAAAACAAAGACTGGTTAGATGAAAACAATCAGGAGGTCCAGGAATTGCTGACAAAGAAGAGATCTGCTCACCAAGCACACCTCGCTCAGCCAACCTGTCATGTAAGAAAAGCAGCCTTTCGTTTCGCATGCAGTAAACTCTAACAGAAATTTTGAGACATCCAGAACAAGTGGTGGCTCAACCTAGCAGAAAAGACTCAACTATGCGCAGATTTGGGTGACCACAGAGGATTCTATGAGGCTTTGAAAGCAGTGTATGGACCCACACACCAGGTTCAAAGCCCCCTACTCAGTGCAGATGGCCAAACACTTCTCACAGATAAAACCTCTGTCCTGAATCGATGGTCTGAACACTTTCAAACTCTCTTCAGTGCCAACCGTGTAGTCCAAGGCTCAGGAATCCAGCACATCTCACAACAACCAGTGAAAAATGAACTGGATAGAGCCCCTACCATGGGAGAGACTCTAAAGGCCATTCAGCAGGTGAAAACTGGTGAGGCAGCTGGGGTGGACGGAATCCCACCCGAAATCTGGAAGCATGGAGGTCAAGCACTCCATGCTAAATTTCATGGGCTAGTTGTGCGCTGTTGGGAACAAGGCAAGCTACCACCAGATCTCCATAATGCAATCATCATCACCCTGTACAATAAAAAAGGAGTAAAGTCAGCTGTTCAAACTACCGAGGTATAACTCTGCTCTCCGTTGCTGGAAAAATCCTCGCAAGAATACTATTGACCAGATTAGTACCAGCTATCGCAGAAGAACTTCTACTTGAAAGTGAGTCTGGTTTCAGAGCCAATAGAAGTACCACAGACATGGTATTTGTTCTCAGACAACTGCAAGAGAAGTGTAGAGAACAGAACAAGGGACTCTATGTAACTTTCATTGATCTTACCAAAGCTTTTGACACTGTGAGCAGAAAAGGCCTGTGGCAGATCTTGGAACGATTAGGATGTCCCCCTAAGTTTCTCAAAATGGTTACTCTGTTACATGAAGATCAGCATGGCCAAGTTTGATATGGCGATGCGCTCTCTGAGCCCTTCCCAATAACCAGTGGTGTGAAACAAGGCTGAGTTCTTGCACCAACTTTATTCATAATCTTCATCAGCATGGTGTTCCAAAGGGCTATAGCAGACTTTGACGAACAAAACAGCATTTATATCCGATATCGTACTGATGGGATCCTATTCAACCTAAGGCGACTGAAGGCCCACACCAAGACCCTAAATCACCTTTTTGCTGACAGCTGCTTTTTGCTGACAATGCCACCCTTGCCCACACAGAAGCAGCTCTGCAGCCCCTAACATCCTGCTTTGCAGAGGTGGCTGAGCTTTTTGGGCTGGAAGTCAGCTTGAAGAAGACAGTAGCTCTCTACCAACCTGCATCACAAGAAGACTGCCATCATCCCCACATCACCATTGGTGAGTCAGAGCTTAAGTCAATCCAGCAGTTCAGCTATCTGGGTAGCATCATTTCCTCGGATGCCATGATCGACAAAGGGATAGATAACAGAATAGCAAAGGCATACAGAGCCTTCAGAAAACTCCATAAAAGAGTCTGGTGCAATAAACACCTGAAGAGAAGTACAAAGATTAGTGTCTACAAAGCCATTGTACTGTCTACTCTTTTATAGGGGTCTGAATCATGGGTCATCTATCACCACTGCCTGCGACTCCTTGAACGCTTCCATCAGCGCTGCCTCCGTACAATCCTAAACATCCACTGGACTGACTACATGTCTAATGTTACTGTCCTTCAACAGGCAGAGGTCACCAAAATTGAGGCCATGTTGCTGAAAACGCAGCTGTGCTGGGCAGGGCATGCCTCCAGGATGGAGGATCACCGCCTCTCTAAGATTGTGTTCTACGATGAACTCACTACTGGTTGCCGCAAGAGAAGTGCCCCAAAGAGGAGATGTAAGGACTCCCTGAAACAATACCTCAGGCTTGGCCATATTGATGACCATCAGTGGTCCACTCTGGCCTCCAATCGGGAGATTTGGAGACACACCATACATAACGCTGCTCTCTCCTTTGAGAACACATGCAGAATCAGTCTCGAGGAGAAAAGACAACGCAGAAAGAACTGTCCCTCGCCTATACCACCCAAGGAAACCTTCTGCTGTGCTTTTTGCACCCGAATCTGCTTATCCTGCATTGGCCTTTTTAGCCATCAGCGTGCTTGTAGTAAGCATGGGTAAAGCCCCTCCCAAATCTTCATTCACAAAGCCAAGCCATGATGATGACCATTGTGAAGGGAAAATAAATGCTAGTTGTTGAATTAGTAGTACAGCAAAAAGGCTGCCATCCAAGCTATCTGCCATGCAATTAGATTTCACTTAGCTGATGATATGACAAACTAGCAGTAATAAGAAATATGAAGCACAAAGCAGATTTTTATGATGTTATTATTTCTTTCCTCTATTTTCATCTTAATATTAATCTTTTTGAAATGAATATGCAGGAAAGAAAGGAAGAACCCACATGAAAAGACATGGTACTGAATGGCACTTGTGTAATCCATTGACAATAGCGCTTGCGTAACCCATTAACTGTAGTTGCTGTGAGGATTTGTGTGTAGTGGACATGACTCATGAGACAGCTATTCCTACACCAAGTGGTTAAAGCTCAGCAATGACAGATTTACAAAGAAATCATCCTTCATCTTTCTCACCGCACATGTGAACCAGTGGATCTGCAAGAAGAATCATTATTCTTGTTAACATTATTCCAGGGATTCTGGGGCTGCTGGAAAGAAATTCATTCCCTTCTTTGGGCAAGAACATTTCAGAAGACTACCAGAGTCTGCTCTCATTTATCTGCTACATTGGACAATGAGCCAAGGGATGTCCCTGCAGCCCAGTGTTCAATGCTTTTTATGCCTCCTGCCTCCCACCCATCTGGGACTACGGGAGGGAGGAGAGCTGAGGCACAGCATTGAAGTTACATCCTACCCAGCAAACAAGCTTGTCCTGGGAAATTCTATACAAGGAGGCTGTGCTGTTTTGCATTTGCTTAAGGCCATTACAGTAACCAGAAAGTGGAAACAAAATCGACCAAAATACAGAAAAATATGTAGGTGACATCTGAGGAAAGCCTTTCACAGCAGTGCTTTGAGGTTTCTGTGCTGGAGGAGCAAGGTCAAAGACACAATCAAATTCCTCAGAGAGGAATGACATGAAGAAATGTTGGCAGATACTCCTGTGAGTTAAATAAGAAGAAAAATAAATTAATAGGGACTGAAAATTAATAAGACTTATTAATAAATTAATAGGGCAGAAAATAAATCAGTAATCTGAAAGAACCCTGTAAAAAGCAAACCAAAACAAACAAGCTTCTGTTGGTCTACAACTATCTTTCTTGATTTATTTTTAATGATGAGAAGGAAAAGAGAAGGGGAAAGGGAATAATAGCCTTTGCCAAGCATTCAGTGATTTTCATATATCTAATTCCCAGCTGCACCCAACTCATTGTCACTCCTGTGAGTATAACACTTCTCTGCAAATGCTCCAGCCACTTAGATTTTTGAAGAGGGTTTTTCAACGAGGATGGAATGTGGTAAATGCAATTTGAACAAGCCACTTAATCAACTTATTTATATTAGGTAACAATATAAGCAGAGCGGGTGAGTCTTCCACACAGAAGCCCTCATGAAGCCCCTGTGGAAAAGAAAACACCACAAGATCACTCCTTGTGCAGCCACCCTCGGAGCGTTTCTCTGCTGGGTGGTGGATTTGTGTCCCCTGTGCTCAGAATGGGCAGCTGGGGCATGTCGATAGGATAGCTTGTGGCTGGGGAACTCAACCCAGTTTGGTCCTTTGGCCCCTTTAGATGTCAGTGGCACCTTCTGAAGGTCTGGCATCGCTGGTGCAGGAGCACTGACACTCCCCAGCCCTCACCTCATGCTATGACTCTGCCGAATGTGTCCTATCCATTTCAGAAGATTCATCTGCTCATAGCTATTGGCTGTAACTTTCTGGCAGGATGAGGAAATCTGGGAAAAAGGAAACAACTTTTATTAATTCCATAAATTTTATTAAGGTTTTATTAATTTCTGAGAAGATTGCCTCTGGGAAATGCCGTGTGTGTCTCTCTCTGTCCTTCTACCATGCTATTAAATATGCCCTGAGAGCATATGGAAAATATAGAACCAAGCTCTGTATGCAGCTTACCCCATCCAAGGTGTCCACAGGCCTCAGAAGAACATTCAAGAAAGAAATCGGTGTAGGTGGATCTACCAAAAACATCAGTGAACAAAACTAGCATTTAAAATTATATTTTCAGATGAGAAATAGGAGCTGAGCCTCACGTTAGGTGAGGAATAGCAAAACAGAGGCAGAATTTTAACTTTAATTATTCATCTTACTTAATCTGAGAATTTAAGTTGATCCTTGTTTTTACAGAAGCTTGTGGAATCCCTCATTTGAGATAAGGTCTGAGTGGGGATCAGAGACCCCAAGCAGAGAAGAGGGCTGATGGAAGTTTGAGCTGACAGAAGTTTAAAAAGAAACAAATGGGCTTAGCCATTCAGAGAATGTAAGCAAAGACCACAGCTCTGGAGTGAAAACAAGGCAAAGTCATAGTAAAGCAATTCATAAACCACAGACTCCAGGAAATGCAGAGGCAAAGGTGAAACTCCGAGAGGAGACAGAGCAAAACTAGAGTTTGTTTTCAAGAGGTTTACATGGACAAGCACAAACTGGACGCATTTTGGAAGTCTTTTTGTTCATGCGAGAAGCTAAAACATGGCTACAGTTATCAAAAGATACACAAATTATATGTAATCTTCACAGATAGGAAGGATTTGTAGGAAATAGGCGACAGCTATTTACGGTGAGTAATATTATATTGAGTGTGAATGGAGCCCTTCTTGTCATCCTGGCACCAGTGCACGAGTGCATAGGAGGTCAGAAGTTGCCCTAAAAAAAATGAAGAATAAACTTAGTAATGTTGCAAACAGGAATGTGGAGCTTCATTAAAGTCAGTGGGGGATTTCCAAGCTAGATATGGAGAGAAGATGTCTTTCAACAGCAGGATCCTCCAAGCTGTGAACTAGAGCAGGATGTGATGATTAAACCCCATGAGTTCCTTTGAAGATTTGCAAGACAAAGGGGAGCAGCTCAGACTGATTGAGACCTTTTGATATGCATGGTGTATTGTGACTTCGCTGTGATATTTCCTTGTAATGAATAACAGGTAAGTCAAATTAGCCTTTTATGAAATTGAGGATGAAAAATAGTGCTTCCTGCAGCATTGCAGCTAGGACTGAATGTTAAAATTAGCTGGTGATCAGCCTGCAGGAAACCACAGACCAAACCCTCCCTTTCCATTGCAAGGACCTTCTCTCTAACACGTGTAAAGCAACCTGCTATTCAATCAAGAAGGATGTTTTTGTGTTGCAGCTCAGGTTTCTCCTGCATAACCACACGGGAGTGTGGCAACTCACCTCACCTTCCCCTGGAGAACCAGAGTGGATCTGTCACTCCCACTGCGAGCAAACCTTATCTATGGCCTTCATCACACCCAGGATCAGGCCTAACTCAGCCTTTCTTGGCTGCCGCACTTGTCTCATCCACACTTAGCATTTATGCAGCAGTAACAGCTGTCAGCCACTGATGGCAGGATCCCAAGTCTCGACCAGGTCTATGGTTTCAGAGTTACATGAGCACTTGCCATATGGACAATCCTGCAGTAACGTGTCTCATAGACTATCGTGGGCTGAAGCTGGAAGTTCATATGGAAATATTTTTTGTGTGTGCACTGGTTTTGCCAAACGTCCTGGTTTAATTATTCATCTCTCCTCACGAATAAATGAAAAGGGGAAACATCAAAAGTCGCCAAATACTCTGTGCTGGTCACAAACACTGAAGGTTTCTTTTTAATGTACAGTCAGAAAGTTGGATTAAGATCCACTGCTTTGATATGCAGCTGATTATTTTTTTATGTATAAAAAAAAGAGAGAAATTCCTGTTTCCTGCAATTAAACTGTATTCTTTTTTGAAGCGCAACAGGCACAGAGAAATCACATATCTGTGGCGACTCCTTTCAAAGAAAACAATTAGCATCCATATCAAAAAGCTAATTCAGAGAAATTAAAAGGACACATACATCAGTAAAATATAATGTTTCCTCTTTAGCACATCTCATTGTGTACAATGTGTCACTGTAAAATTGTTAGGCTTGGAGATAATGAAGAGTGACAGTTGAAGGGTTCAGGGCTTCATATAAGACTTTTGGATATGTAAAGATTTTAATTGCACGTAATTATGAATGTGGAAGTGGAACGATTTAATTTTTTAGCTTTCATGCTATTAGAAGGCTAATAGAACCAATATCAAACTGAGTTAGTTACAGCAGAATTACTAGAAGAAGCTATTTTTTTCATTCAGCAATTTAAATTCAATCAAAACAAAAAATATTAAAATAGCTCCTATGATTCTTCTGTTACATTTATATAGTGGTAGCAAGATAAGTGGTGTGCGCTATTAACAGAGATAAAGAAAATAGTTCTAATAAGAATAATGGTAGTGCATAGTGGGGGAGCACAGAAGAAAAGGGACAGCTGTCAATGGTGTGGGTGAAGTAATAAAAGCGGTCTAAGTTTGTGAGAGTCTGTTGTCTAAGGCAACTCTATTCTTGCTATAAATGCACCAACATACCTGACCTCACCTTGGACATGTATGCTACTGGTGGTGAGCATAGTGAGCAATGAGCTCCTTTCTGTAGGTCTGTGGGGTTTGTGACTGCTGAAATCACACAAATAGCAGGGGGGAAATGTGCCAGATAGCCAGAGAGGTTTCTGAACAGTGCCTTGACTGCGAGAGTCAGCTGTAATTCTCACCTTGGCAGTATACATAAGGACCACGGCAGGGATTGTTCTCTCCCAGTGTCCTGGATGACCATAAGCAACAGGACAGCTTCCAGGAAAACGCAGGGTGGGATAAAACAAGATTTCCAGCACAGCCCATTTTCTGCAGCATTCATTCCTTCCCATTAATATCATTCCCTGTCTGTGGCAAGAGCTAAGCGGCCAGCCCTCTCCTGCGTCTCTCCCTGCTTCTCTTCATAGCACCTCAGTTTCAGGTTCACCTTCTCACTCCGATATCCCCCTTCTACTGGGCATTTCTCTTACCATGCCTAAAATTCAGCCTTTCTCTGGGACCTCACATCCTTATCTGCTAACACAAACAGGCTGGGGAGTCTGGAGTTCCCCCCCACTGCTTTTCATGTGAGTGCCTGTTCTTCTCTGTACAGCTGTAACACAGCCTGCCCTGCACAGGGGATGGAGGGCAGGAAGAACAGTTATCAGCAGAGAGGAGTGAGAGGAAATAGTGTCCAGACACTCAGCATTTTCAGTTCTGGATCGCTTTTGCATTCCCCTTATTGTTCCTTATAACAGAGCTAGAAAATTATTTTCTAACTACTGCTAAACCCCAATTTGAGTCCATCTTTCAGCAGTAATTAGAAGTCTGTTGATGTTAGGATCTCTTTGCAGATCTTGGACCTTTTCAATTAATTTTAATCAGGTTCATTAGCACTTTTTTAATGTGTAAGAAATGGGCAAATACATAACTGAAGAGCCACTTACCTTTTAATGAAGGTAACAAATATGCAATTAAAAAAGCTCTGTCTTTCAGCAACTTTGGAGTAAATTAACTTGTTTTGTCATTACTGTGCATGCAGAATGTCACTTACTCTGGAGTTTTGACATAAAATTCTTTATCATTGGCAGAATTAGCAAGTAACACTAAGACCTAGGAAATGACAATTAGTTTGTGAATTAGGTGGGATATACAATGTGTTAATTATTGAGGGACCAAACTTCATGCAATTAAAATTTAAAATCAAGATAAGAATAACGCATTATGAGGCATCTGAGTATTTAATGAGTTGCAAATGATTACCAAATTTTATAATTTAATTCTAAGGTTCCTTGACTATTCTTAGAGTATTTTGCGCCATGGGACTCAGAACAAGCTGCAGTTGTTTGTGAATAGAATAATAATATGAATCTCTGGCATGCTATAGGAAGCTTTGCCTTTTATCAATTATACATATTCCAGTGAAGATGTTTCTCTAATGTCTTGCTGCTAAAAAATGTTATACCAATGCTTCTTCACCAAGATCTTAATTTCAAAGCTGAGTTTCACATAGGGCTGCCATATACAGGAGTTTATTGCCTGTGCATCAGCAAGCTGTTGGAAGTTTGTTCTTCATTGCAAGTCACCATAAAATCAATAGACGCTTTCCCAAGTGGATCACATTCTGCTTATGCTACATCCATGTAAATACAGAGTACATGCAAACAGCAGCTGGCTTTTGGCTGCAGTGGGACCTGGATCACGTCCATAATATTGCAAGATACTTGATCCTATGGCTTCAGGTTCAGGTTGGATAAGCCATGAAGTTAGACAATCAGGTTGTGCCCTCGCTGTGAACAGCCAGCCCTATATCATCCCAATAAAGTAAACAGTAAAGCAGCAGGCTCTCAAGAGGGGCCATATCCAGAGGGCATCACACTAAGTCTTGGGCTGGATTTTGTATGACGAGGCAGTTCTGTGCTGCTGGTTGAGGGAAGTCAGGCCAGCTGGTGATGAAACCAGCCAGGAAAGGGCTGAGGACTCCCATGGTAATCTCTCCAACAATGGCAACCATTTAATTTCAACAATATCTACAAAATTAAGTGTTTCTCTTATAAAATCTCCCTTTGATTGTACAGCGCTCCCCTCATGAGTTCAGTTCTCATCTGCTCCACTAGCTGAGTGATCCCACAGCAGAGAAACCTTGAAAAATTTATAGTAACAAGAGATTTTGCTTAAAAGCTGGGGCCTATATTATTTCTGTTATAATGAATGGGAGCTTGTGATGGAGAGCTGTGTATCAGCAGCACCAGCACCCCTGGGGAAACCTCACTTCTCTGTGTCCTGTGAGTGGTCCTGGAGATTCCTTACTGCTACTAACAAGGGTAATTTGAATTAAACCCATGGAATTCAGACCAGAAAAGTGAAGACCAACCAGTGCATGCAGAAGTGTTTCTGGTGCTTTTAGCCTGTGTTGGTGTGGGTGACAGGTAGCCACCAGGTCAAATATATTCGTCAGTCCCAGGACAGTGCCTATGGACCAGGAGGGTTCCTCTGTCCCTTTCATCCTGTGGGATAGGCACATCTTATGTGCTTTTGTGCTGGCTGTGGGTGTCACTCACTCTACCTGTGCAAGTGTGCAGTGCTGATGCTGCATGCAGCCCACAAACAAGGCTCTGTGTAAAGCTATCTTATATATTTCACCATCCTTCCCCCATTCACCAGGCAAATTATCACACGTGTATTCAGTTTCAATAAGATAAAAAATTGCCTAATAAAATATTTACTCAGCCTTTGTCCCTGCAAGTGTAAACTCATGTAATTACAGAGCACTCCAGAACCTGTGGCTATAAATCTCTAGAAATAAAATCCTCAGCACGTTGACAGAATAAGGCTCCCACTTACTGTGAAAGTGGGAAGCTAGTCCATGACAAGCTGTTAGATTAACTTAATGTGCTCCAATTCGTGCTCCTTCTCTCTCTTCAGTCTTCAGGGAAGGATGTTTATCTCTTCCTATTGCCTAGCAATGGCTGTCATTACATTTCCATAGGCTGGAGAAGTGATGATTCCACCTTTCTCTCTGAAATCATTGTCTCTCAATCCAATATTGGCTTCTGTTGCTGGCTGCCACAGAGGCTGTAGTTAGCAGTGCTTGGGACATGCTGTTAGCGGAAAGGCCAATGTGTCTAAAAGTACTTGGAATATTCAATACACAAGGAGGCTTTGATTATCTCAGCTATTAACAAGGAGCTGGTAGATATTAAGGCTCTTTAGCCTGGCTGTCCTTGCACAGGCAGTGAGGCAGCTTTCCATGGACACACTGCCAGCAAAGACATGGTGTGACCAAGCTGCTATTTCCAGGAAGACATTCCAGGCAAACAGATAGCCATCATCTGTTTGTTAGATGGGCAGGGAAGGCGAGAGGCCATTATTCTTCACTTTCAATAATGTTTAGATTGTGAAACTTCAGCACAGAGGGGTCAAAGAAGAAGGGAGCACATGGAATATAAGAACCCGCTTTGTACCTGTCACTTTAATATATGCCAGCTCCCCCTTTGGCACAGCACCAGAGGTTTTGAAACGCAGGAGCTTGGAGTGGTAGGGAGTATATTTTGAAGGAACTTTTAATTAAGTCTGCCCTTGGGCTACTGAGCAGAGAAAGGTGGGGGTGCCCCTGGCTTTTCTTAAAGGGTGCCTCTAGAAAGGCATCTTTTTTTCCCAGGCTATCACAAGTCTACAACTGGGGAAAAACTACCCCAGACAGATAACTCCTGTGGCCCAGCAGTAACCTAACCCACCCATCCCTCAAAAAGCACAGCAACGCAGGCTTTTTACTTCCCAAACTAATTACTTGGTAAAAAACACTACTTGGACGCAAACCAGGTGTCAACATTGCCATTGAGCATTGTCGCTTCAAACCACAGTGGCCAGCAAACAGACAATGGGGGAAAGTGGGATCCAAGAGGAAAATTCCCTTCACTCCCTGCCTTGCAGAGAATCAAGTGACCTGTGGAATGCCCTTCAAGAAATGGGTAAGCAACCCAGTTCTTGAGGTAGTCATGGCTCCAGGACCGCCTTTGAGAACCAGAGGAATCTTCCTGATGGAAAGCCTGGTTCCTTTTTCTTCTTAGCTGGGCAGACCACCAAAACACAGGCTTTCTTTCGCCAGTGCATCTTCTGTTTGAAAGCACTTTGTTGGAGAAATATCCCCAACAAGATCTGCTACCAGCTCTGCAGGAGGTGACCCGAAGTACAATACCTGGAAGAAATGGGAGGAATTAATTCAGTAAAAACAAAATCAAACACCCCCCAAGGTTCATAATGGCTATGTTTATGAAAATTAGGCTGTCTGATCAGCCTGGGTGTTCACGTGAATCCTTGTGTCGACCTCTGAGCTTCATACCAGAAACCAGTTTACCAAAGGATTCTCCAATGCCACTTTTGCAATGGTGGATGTTAACAAGAAATGCACCCAGCAGTGACATATGCCACAAAGTCCTGCCCGAAATGAAATCAGGCTGAGCTGAGCCTTTATTGATGGAGCTTCTCCATTTCCAGCTCAGAAGAAGGATCAGGGATGGCAGCTTGGCAACTATGGCTCACAGTGACAGCAGGCAGTGTCCTTCTGCCACAGGACCTACCCAGGAGAGATGGCTCTGCTGAAATAAGCTTTCTTCTTGTGTCTGGTAAGTGCTGGCCTGGGGACAGCAGGGAGCAATCTGGAGGTGATGGACGGCCAAGCTGAACATGGACCCTACGCTATCACACACCTCCAGGGGCCATTATAAAGCTTCACCATGATGTCAAAAATAGGAACTGGACTTTCCTGCCTCTTCCAGCTTAGTCCAACATAATTTATGGCACCAAACGGTGCTTTCCTCTGGATTTCCAAGTAGCTTCAAATTCTGCTGTTTGAGCACAAGGGAAAAAATCACATGTTTCAGTCTTAGACTTCCTTCACACCTCTTTCGTCCATTTCTCCCTCAGTTTCTGTCCATGTTGGTACCAGAAGAAAGCTACCCGTTTCCTCCCAGCCGGCAGGGCAGGATTGCATCCCGGAGAGTTCAATCTTTAAAAGCAGAACAAATCTGCTGGGTTTTCATGGCCTGGCACTCCTATTCCCAGAGCTTCCAGCTGAAGATGATGTTTCTGTTGCAATCAGTGCTGCTCCAATACTTGAAAGGGGTGAGAGCCCTGCCCTGAGGACTGCTACATACACCCGTGCATCCATTGCACAGGTGTCTGCTCTACAAAAGGATCATAACAGCCTAAAATAAGTGCCTGGAAAGCTGATTTTCTTCCTGTTTATGCCCAGGTAATAAAAATAATAAACAATACAAAGCAAACATCCCCTTCGAGGAGTTATATTTAAAAAGTGAAATTAATCTTTTAAATGGCCAGCTTTAAATTCACCCGAGCAGCTTTAAATTCCCATCCATCAGATGCCACCCTGTGGCTGAAAAATACCTCTCCCATTTGGTGTCCAAAGGAAGTGCCCACTGGCGATGCAGTGTTCTTGCTCTGTAGGGCAGGATGGTGGGCAGCAGAGTGGAATCCATGCCATGGCCATGTGGGTCTCCCATCCACACGGCTGCAGGGATGTGCGTGCGAGAGTGTGACGCCACTGCCATGACGTCTGGAGATGTTCTTGCCTTGGAAAGCAGCGCTGGCTGTCACCCAGCGATCCTTAATAGAGACCGAACATGGATGCGGGGATGCTTGTGTGTAATTATACACAACGTATAGGGCCATTTACCATATGGGAGCAGTTGGAGCCCTTTGATCCTTCTCACCCATAAAGCAGGGCTGGAGGGGCCTGGCATGGGAGAGCGGGGTCGCAGGGGGGCTCACTTTCATTGCAGTGAAGGCCGGGGCTGTGCCTGTATTTTCTCATTTCCCATGAATGTTCGGGAAAGAGATTTCCCAGCACAGCTGGAAGAGAGCGGGGGAGCGCTGCTGGTGTCCTCTGGAGCCCAGCTCGGAAGCCTTTGTAGGCAAGCCAGAGAGGTGCTTCGGGGAGGTTTGCTGGAGCCAGAAGCTCACCTCCCCTGGGATACACCCTCTCCCATGCGTGCCTTGGAGCTGGGGAGGGCACCCCTCATTCCAAACAACAGCGCCAAGTGGGAAGTCTTGGCTGAGAAATATCTGCAGCCCACACCCCTTTAGGAAGGTTTCAGTTTGCCCCCACGGTCCTCCCTTGATCGTCAGTGGTTTCATCTTCATCAGTGATATTGGTAAAGGAGTTTACAGGGCAGGGCTTGGAAATAGCTGCTTCCAGATTTGAATGGGGCTTTACCACAGCAGTGCCTGGTTTCTTGGGGTTTCTACAGTTCCCGCACTGGGCAATGCTGAAACTGATCCATGGAAAGGAATTATATACTACAAATGCTACATAGATTCAGTTCTTTCTTTTATTTTATCCTTCAATTCTGAAAAAAACCCAATAAACCAAAACCCCCAAAAACCCCCACAAACAGGCGCTCTGCAAAGACAGCTGGGAATTTAGGTGTGTTTTCCATAGTCTGGTGGGCACTGGGTTGTGATTCCCCAGCCTGAGCTTATTTCTGACTCTGCCACTGAGGTGTGAATAACCCTGACCAGACCACTTGGCCAGCTCTAACTCGGTTTCTTCTTTTCTCTTTCATTTGCCCACAGTATAAATTCCTTGATATAAGAGCTGATTGTCAGCTTGCACTGACAGCATGGTTGTGCAAGGAGGGAGCGTGCAGGGCCAAAGCAAAGGCACTGAAGAAACCCTGCTAACAGCAAGATAAAACCAATCAACTGGTTGCATTTCCAAAGGCAGAGGAGTTTAATTGCATAACTTGGCTGTCTTCCTTTTTGCTCACCAGCTAAACCCAAACCTCTATGCCTCTGGATAGTGCAGATCTGAGCTTACCTCGAAAGCTGCTCCAGACTTCATGGCAGACCTGCAGTGCCCATGTCTGATGCTGCTGTCCCTGCACCCTGGAGACCTGCATTACGAATCCTCATGCTCAGAGGTTTTCCTTCCTCTTTCAGGCCTGTTGACAAGCCTTTGTTTGCAGAGGACAATATACTGAGGGAACGCTGGTGATGGATGGGTAATGTGCCTTGGTGTTATTTGCTCATCTATACTTATAGGTGCAGTCCCATGAAGCTGAAAGAGATGCTTGGGTGCAGAACCACCTGCCTCAGCACCCAGGATTTTAAAGGATTTTGCACGCACGAACCCATGCTTAGGAGCCATTTATTCTGCCCTCCCTACTGCTGAAATGCAAGAAAAGATAGCACTCTGCCCGCACGTAGCAGTGTTAACTCACAGCTTAACAGGTACTTGTAAACTCTTTCCTCCCATCCTATTGCAGACAACGCTGACTTTGATTTAAACTTTTCCCCTGTTTCTCAATCTTTATTTTTTTCCAGGCTATTTGAGCCACAAAACTGGGCAACAGCCACAGCTGGGAAACACACTGCAGCACAAAGGAGAAATAATAAGGGCTGGGAGGAGTTCTTTTCCCCTCTACAGAACTGTAATTGGGTCTTCTATGTATTTATTACTTTTTTAAGCTCAGCTGGGGTATGAACTCCTTAATCTCGGTTTGACTTATGGGAAAGGGAGGGCATTAACATATTTATAAACATTTACCTTGTTCTGAAACTGTAGACATGCTTCACCTTTTAATTTCGTGATTAGTGTCATTTCATCATAGGGGAAAAGGCGCTCTTTCTGCTCAGCGGCACAAACGAATACAAATCAAACACATGCTCTCTGGAATTATTCACACAATGTTTTCAAAAATCGACATAGTTCAATAGTTGAGCAATAAATTTCCTTACTAATGAGACACTAAAAAATGTTTTTGATGTTACGCCCAGGGAGAACTAGTTATTGCAGATTTATAGGCAATCTGTGCAAAGACTGTCCTTTGCTTCCAATGAGTTTCTAATTTTGATTTGATGATATCCAGCTGCAGAGATTTGGCCATGATGTTATATAACTTGTGATATCACATCTAGACAGTATTTTCTTCACCCTCCATGACTGGCCTTTTCATACACGAGCTGGACTGCCACATCCCTTGTTCTCCCTGTGCGAACAGCCATGGCATGTAGTGTTTATGTATATATGGAATATATCTAGTTATGGAACATAAGGGATATAAGGAATATATGTAGTTATGGAATATAAGGGATATAAGGAATATATGTAGTTATGGTACGTGTATCTCATAACTCTGAAATTATGTTTTGCTGAAAACACAGCTTTTCCTTTTGGTTCCCCCTGCACTCTCCATTGCTGGGTGATGTAGCTCAGAGCAGGTCATGCACTGAAGGCCTTGCAGACAGTATTTTGCATTTCCCTTTGTTCCAAGTATCTCTTTCGGCATTAGTCTGGAGCCAGTCAGGCTTGTGCCACCCAGGGCAGCCACCACACCAAGGACCAAAGTGACTGCAATTTACCCCAATGTAGAGGAAGCTCCAGGGCAGTCAGTGAAGGACAATAACTTGTTCTGCCACCATTTTAGCAACAAGAAGCCTTAGAGGAAGGGTTTCTTCATTCAGGCACAGAGTATTTTCTCCTCTTGGCAAAGGCAAAGCAGTGCATTCACTGTAGGTGACCACCAATGCATTCCATGGAGGTAACCCATCAAGTGGCCCAGTGCAAGAGTTTATTCCTGTGACTGTGTTGAGACCCTACTGAAGATGAACACAGATCTTCTCCAGAGGACATTTTTAATCTGAAACAAACCGAGTGGTGCCGGTACTGAATCTGCTGGCAGGCCCCCTTCCATAGGAAATGAGGGAATGTGGTATCTCTCAAAGGGTAATAACAAGGCTCCTTGCCTGGATACAAGAATGATGAGTGCTTCAGAAGTGCTGATGATTAAGGCCCGTGTTTAGGACGCTTGGAAAAAGTGGTCTCCAAAACGAAACAGCCATCAGCCAGTTTGCTCCACTGCTGTCCTGCCTTCCTCCCACATGGCTGCCTTGTAGGCAGGCTGCAGACAGCCCCGTCTGGCAGCCGGCTCTGCACCATGTGTGCCTCAATACACAGGGGCTGTCTGCGCCGGAGCATGTGCCATGGTCTGCATCCCATTGGCCCACTCACTGATGCAGGACACTAGCACGCAATTACCTCATTAGATGAGGAGCACTAGTATTTCTTTATTTATATGTATTTTAGGAATCTGCAACCTGAGTGCTCTATGAGTAACTAAAAAGCTCAGCTTCTGGCAGAAGGTATTAAGTCAGTGGCTTAGAAGCAAAGTCTGCAGAGCTATTTTTGCTTAAATAAGCGCTTCTAGCTTCCAAAACACAATGAGAAGTCTGTGGCCACCCTAAATGGTATTAAATTAGCTGATAATTCACAAACACTTAGTAGTTATTCTTCTAAAAGGCTGCCGGAAGCACACCCATGACAGGGACCACGAACACCTTTGACAGGGAGTCCCCTGGGAATCAGGCATTGCCATATTCTTGTTCCTCACAATTCCATATAAATCTTGTGCCTGAACAACATAAAAGCACCAAACAAAGTTAAAAGTTCACAGGAACACATTCAGAATGACATCTTATTCTCAGCTTTCAGTAAGCACATCATATCTTGAAGAGCTGCCATTGTTTTTTACTTCACAACCCAAGCTTTGGGTCCTGTCCTTCTCATCTGGACCTTCTCATCACATTTCTACCTCCAAATGCACTGCTGATGCAAATTATTTCAATGGCACTTCACAAACATATGCAGAAAACACAGACAGATGTCTTCCTTGGATTTCAGAAGGCAGAGAAGTGTCAGAATTAAATCTGGATTGCTAGGATGTTGCCAAAAATAGTTTCTGCACTCACTCTGTGTCTGTGAAGATGGATCCCAAGGCCAAACACAGAAATTAGCTTCCATATCAACATTTTAGTGTCACTTTCATCACAATGCCAATAGATTAGTTAAAATAACATCGTTTACTGGCATGGAGCGTTATTGCAAACAGATGTCATCGTTAAGATAAAGACAAGTTCTACATCCAGAAACTTATTCATAGAATCCCAGCCTGGTTTGTGTTGGAAGGGACCTTAAAGCTCATCCAGCTCCAACCCCTGCCATGGGCAGG
>WYDI02018090.1:0-55094 GCA_009867235.2 Psittacus erithacus
GTGTGCGTGGAGCGAGGGATTTACTGAGTTGAAGGGTGCGTGTTTCCGCGCGGGGGGTGCGCGGCTGGCATTGTTCTCCGCCGGGCTGCAGGAGGGGGCCGCCATTGTGTGTGTATATGTGTCTGTCTGTGAGAGCGAGCGGGAGGCACCTTCCCCCACTGCACCCCCTCCAGAGCTCCCCGCGGCCCCCCTTTTGTTGCCGGGGCGGCGGAGGGAAGGGCGGCCCCGCGGGGCGAGGCGACGGGGCCGCGGAGCAGCGGCAGCCCTTCCTCCGCGCTGACGGCTGTTACCCCGTGGGGACTGAGGCGCCTGTGGCGCGGGACGGCGGCTGTTTCCCCCACTCCCCCTCTGGCCCCGCACTGTCGCGTCCCCCGGTGTCCGACTCCGTCCCGGAAGAGGGGGAGCCGCGTCCGCCGTCTCAAAAAAACCCCGAAACCTCAAAAATAATAATAAAAATGGGAGCGAAAGAAGCCGCTCGCCGCCTGTTTCCAATCAGCGCGGTACAAGTTTATTCGAGCCCTCCCTGCGGGCACCGAGCGTGCTCGGATTGTTCCGGCAAATTAAAAAATGGGAGAAACGCTTCTCCCTTCTCAGCGGCGGGGGCTGCCCAGGGACCTCCTCCGGCTCTTCCCGCTGCGGGAGGGAAGGAGCAGACCAGCCCGGCGCGCCGCCCGCACCGCTCCGTCTGCGGGAAGGAGCGGGGGTGGTGGTGTGCGGGAGCTTTGGGGCTGGTGGTTCGAGTTGCTGGGTTGCCCTCTGCCACCAGCGCGGTGGGAACACTGAAACGCAACTTTCTATCCGCATCTCCCATCCTCGCCTTCCCCACACCGCCGGGGGAGGCTTGGCGGAGGCCGCCGGGGCTGGGGGCTGAGGGGAACTCCGAGCTGATGCGAGGAAGTTGGCGCTTGGCGCACAAAGAGGAAAATGAATTTAAGAAGTGTCTGTGTAATGGGTGCCGGTTGGGTTCAGCAGCGGCCGGGAGAGGATGCTGGCCCCGCGGATCGCAGGGGCTTGGCGGAACTTGCCCTCGCCTATTCAAAATGACTGCGGTGATTCCGGTGTATTAATTACTCCCGAAGCGCGACACAAAATATTCTAGCACACACTAGAGGTCCCTCTCAGAGCTGACAGGGTGTTTTCAGGTTGGGTTGTTCATTATTATTTATTTCCCCCCCTTCCCCGGTTTCACTGTTTGAACAACATCTGCTATTGCTGCAAATCCCAGCGCAGCAATACCTGATTCAAGTAATGGTGAAGATGGATTTGCGAAGGTTTTGTTTGTGCCCTGCGTGTTTGTGTGTTGTTTGGGCATTGGGGGTCACTTAATCTACACATTCCTCTGCCCTTTAAAAGACGCGAGCATAAACGGGCTTAATTTCATGCCGTTATTTCATAGCTCTCTAAAATATCCTCGCGGTTTGTTGTTGTTGGGGCCAAGTTCCGAATTTCTTACTCTCTTTTCTCATGTGAATCCTGCCGTGGAAGTAAACAGAGTAGAACTTGAATAAGGATTCCAGGGCATGGCTCGTGGGTTTTAAATGAGAAATATGCAAACGAGAAAAAGCCGGGTATTAAGTTTATAAAGGGTCAATAAAGGTGATGGAGTTAAGTAAAAATGATCGATCCCCAGTAATTTTCATAACCAGACTGTGTTAGGGAACTAACTAGTCTCCCGATCTTCATGTATTACAAGCAGTATTATCACCGTTTTACGGATGGAGAAACTGAGAAATAAAAAGAAGGTCACTGACTTGCCTAAAGCTATATAGCAAATAAAAGATAGATCTGGAATCAGCTAGGACAGATTTAGATCTCTTGCTGATTTGCCCTGCTGCAACCATTGATTTCAGTGGAATTCTTCTGGACTGAAGTCTGATTCGGACCTTAAGTGTTGCTTTGTCCCTTAGAAACGCTGGCTTCCTCTGAATTCCATTTTGAGCATGACTGAATTAGTGAAAGATTTGGGGGAAATATTTGGTGCATATCTAATTTTTAAAAGACAAATTACTGGGAAACTTCAGGACTAAGATGGCTTTTGCTTCATCCATTTTTATTTGTTTCTTTTCTTTTTTCCCATTGCAATTTCATCCATCACATCAGCATAGTTCCCTAGTTGGTTTTTGGTATTGTGCTTTGTTTGGTTGGTTTTTTAATGAACAATTTCCTCATGTCTAGTGCAGCTTTAGTTGCTGGCTTCTGAGAAGCGCCTCTGACTAGATGTCTCTGAATGAAGCCTTCAGTTTTATGCTGGAACAACAAATGATTTTGCACAAGGAAGACTTCCTTTCATTGTGGGTATCAGGAAGAAATGAAAAATTGTATGACCATTGTATACAAAAAGCTAGCCTTTCCCATGTGCAGAGGAAAGGCTGCATGCAGAAGTCCTGCTCACGTAAGATCTTTCTTGGATTATGATAAGTTTATGTATGGAGAAAATGCACTGTGAAAGGAAATATTCATTGATCATAAAAAATGTGAGTACATTATTCAAAGTGGGGTCTCTCACAATTAACAAAATAACAAATCTGCCAGTCACAGCCAGACAGTATTTCACATAAGCCCAGCTGGGGAGGAATGACAATTTCTGCTTTCTGTATTTCAACTACTTTAGAAGCATTTTCAGAATAGCATAAAACAGACACAGATGCACAGATTGTGGTTATGGTGCTTTACTGTTCATTTATTAATATGTGCTGGTATATACAAACTGCCGCTGCTAAAACATAATGTAAAGTTTCTGTTTTCTTCCAGTCATCAGAAGGATTTACTGAGATACTGATACTTCAGGCACTTGATAGTGTAGCTCACACCCCTGCCACAAGGGTCTGACCCCACATCTTAACTTGTGGGGAAGCAGACATAGAATATGAGTGTCATTAAGACTATTCCTAGTTTGAGCTTATACATCTGAAATAGAAATCATTCAGGTGGAAATTAGCCCTACCAGAGCATATGTGGTTTGTTCATGACCATGTACTGACTCTCTGGCTGAGCTGAGTTTTAAGTACCAGAGCTTTAGCCCCCTTTCTCATGTTCTGTGCAGTAAACTCTTGTGCCTCACTTGCAATATGTGTTCAACTCCTATCTGGTTCCAGAGGAAAAATAATGTAGATCAGAAGCGAATTTTAGCAGAGATGCCTGCTGTTACTTATTTTGGATCCTTTTACACTGCTGCAGTGGAGCCAAGTTGGATCTCCTTCCAGGAAACAAATTTAGTTAGCTGTTGTTTTCTTTTCTGACAGAAACATAATTCTTACTTTAAATGGAATCTCTTCTGTTGGTCTGTGTTGCACTTATGTTTTCTTTTTACAGCCTGGGTAAAATTCATCTCTGGTATAGTGCCATTGACTTCTGTGTTGTTTCACAAAGAATCAATTTGCTCTTCTGTGTTGAAATACAGATTTCTGTTGTCCTACTTACCAAAGAATACAGTTTAATTTTTTTGTTTGTTTGTTTATTTCAGTTTGAAAGAGAAAAGTATAAAATGCAAATCTTCATTCTATTTTGCTCACCTTCACTATTTGTGCAGGTAGAGGGTATCTCTTTTCTTGCTACTTTGGTAAATTAAGTTGAATATGTACATATATACATTTGGAGAATGTCTATAGGTGGGAGGATGGAGAAATTACTATTTTCCTAGCTGATAACACCTTAAAAAAATCTTAATGCATGTGAAAGACATTAGCACATTCCACATTGATGATACATGTTGTAGCTTTAATAATCTTGGGTTCTCTAAGCTTGTATTTTAATCATGCTTTTGATCCAGAAGTCAAATAAACAACACCCCATATCCAACTGAACCAAAGTTGATGCTGTTGCATGTTCAGTTGTTGTAAGCCCATGTTTATGAAATGAATGGCTCACCTGATAACCTTTCCCTGGTAGCTCTTGAGCTGGCTGGCTACCCCCACTGGCAATAGAAGTTACCTGTTTGATGTGGTTGGCAGGTTAGCTCAAATGCGGCTTTGCAGGTGGTTTGTACATAGCTGAAGTTTATGGGTGAGGGATATGAACCTTAGAAGTGCTTGCTGGGGCAAAGGACAACTCATCCTGACAAATTATTTAGTGGCTTTTATTCAACTGGTTTTCCTTACCCAATGCACTCATGAATAAGGAACAGCCCTTAAAAATACGGAAAGTGACATTGCACAGCAAGGTTGCTCTGAGATGATAGGGAAATGAGTCCTGTCTCGCCCAGGGTAATGACTTTTTCTTCTCTGGATTCTCAAGTGAGACCTTTACAGTTGTGGTCATTCCCTCTCAGTCAGCATTTATGATTCACAAACCTCATGTTCAGTGTGGGCGTCTATGGGGTTTCCTTTATTTTCCCTGGTGTAATTCACGATGACTTGCAGGATAGCTAACTTGCAGGACTGTAACTGGTAGTACGTGGGCTCAGGCATGTGCGTCCCATTCCTGATTGTAACTGTGGCTGCCTATAGCAAACAGTTGGTATGAGGACAAAACTATCTCCTACAGTGGTAGTAGGTTCTGTTAGACCTCAGCTGTCATAGCTTTTGGTTCTCACAAGGAACTGTGAAGCCACCTTGTGATTTGATCAAGCAGAAATGATGGGAGGTTGTCTCAAGTGAAGTATTTCCAGCAGACATGAGGAAATGTTAATATTTCTATGTAAGGCATGGGTGAAACTTGGTCCAGAGCACAGTGCACAGCTCTGAGCATCCACCTTTGAGAAAGGTGAACTTAAGCTCGAACAGCGGCTGCAAAGGATGATTAGGGAATGGAGTGTCTTGTGAAAGGAGATTAGAAGAGGCTTGAATGTCCATGTTAGCAAAGTGTAGTATGGAAAATTATATGACTGTCCCTATAAATACATACAGGTAGTGAATCCCAGAGAGAAAAGAACTAACTCTTCAAGCTAAATTACAGTAAATGTGACTATAAACTGGCCCTGTTTAGGCAGTAGTTTCCAAGACCACTTTCTGATACCTTATCTAGAGGGAAGTGAGACTTTGAATTTGATAATACTCCTCTTTGGGCATGTCTTTAAAACCTAGACTACTTGGAGAATATTTCCAAAACCATTCTATGATTCCATGAAAAAGCACTGCCAGCCCTTTACCTCAGTGACTTTACCTGCACCATTCCAATGAGCTATGGCCAACCAAGTTTTTTCATTAACATTTCTGTCAGTGGAAAAAAAGTTTCGTTTTCTTTAAAGAAAAAATAGATATTAAAGAAATCTGTCAAAAGGCAATTTGAGATTCATTTACGAAACTGAAACCAGACCTTTCTCATACCGAAAACCGCTATTTATTTTGAATTTTCATTAGATAGACATTTGAAAAAGACAATCTGACAGAAGAATTTTAAAAATATCCTGATTTTTTCACAGAAAAAATTCCTCAGTCAGTATCTGGTTTTATGATCAATGAAAATTGTGCATAACTCTTTGTCAGTGGGAGGCATTTCTGGTTTGCTATTAGATAGGATCCTTCATTCCTTCTCTGTTCCAGCTGCAAAACTATTTATCTTTCTATAGTTCTTCATTTTTTCCAAGTTAGACCTTTAATGCTTACAGTTTTCCTCTGGTTTACTTTGTGGCATTCACTTTATTTTCATCATACACTGTAAAAAGGAGAGAAGAGATTTAATAAAGAAACATGAACAAAGAATCCTTTTCTCTTTTCCTCACCTTCTTACAAACATTAACTTAAAAATATCCTCTTCATCATCCAATCACCCTGCAAACTTTCTGTGCACTGGTTTAGTTGTATACCCAGCTTACAAATCCTGATGGGAAGGACCGTCTCTCCTGCTGCAGCAGGGCACTGCAGGTATTCAACAAGTAATTAATATTAGCTCCTGCTATCAGTGTTGCCAGAGGAGCACGGGGAAGAGAGGAGTGCCGAACAGTGAGAATGTATAAATAACGGCTGGAAACCAAAGTATCCAGGAGCTGCTGAAGTAGCTCAAAGTTAAGGCAAAGTGCTCTTATGGAACAAAACCAGCTTTATTTCCCTGTGAGAACTGAGCTTGGCGTCAGCATTAGATGGAAGATTCGCTGTGCATATCATATCTTACAAAGGGAGTACAAGTCCATCAGCATGATAACAGAGCTGTCAAAGAGGCAGGTAGGAGTGACCCAGGGGAGGGAATGAAATGGGGGTCTCTAACTAAAATGCCGAGGATGCCAGGTCTCGCAAGGTGTGTGGCTTTCTAAATAAGCCAAGACTCACCTAGAGGTTTAGTTAAAATGTCCTAAGAGAGATTGATGGTCCATCCATTCAGACCAGTGCTGAATAATTCAGAGGATCATTATCATTATCATAGCCCATTATGTACCCATTATGCCACTTTTCTAAACACTGAAGAGAGATAATCCACGCACTAAGTGCCACTCACACAAGGTAAACAGACCTTCCTGTCTTGCCAGTAACAGGCAAATTTGACACCATTTGTTTACAGCAGCCCGTTTCTCTGTAAGTGGTACCGCAGCAAAGGGGTTAGACAGGCTTACCAACTATATCATAGGGAGTCTTGTGAGTCATGTCAACGCAGCTGTACCTGCTGATGACTGTAGGAGAAGGCATGAAGACAGTAATAGGAGAAAATGAGAAAAAAGCAGGCTAGATCAACAGAGGACAGTTAACACCCTGATTATCAAAAGGAGCTCACAGATGCGGGGAAGTTAGGGAGAGCCTGGAAGACTAGTGAAAATCGGCAGATGCAACACCAGTGGAGGGATTCAAAGAGAGTCAAAAGGAAGAGATGGACAGTTAGGGCTCTGTTCTGTACAGACAAAAGAAAGGTTGCTTTTTTTATAGACAAAAAACAATGACGGATTTTCCCTAGATATCCAACAGGCAGTCTTGATCAGATCCAGGTGGGGTCTTACATGGGCCAGCAGCTTGGTTCTGGAGAAAGAGTAAAAAGGAGGGAAAGAAGCACTAATGTTTGGAGGTGGCTGCAGATGTGAGCTAAGGAGATAAGAACAAGACAGTGCAACCTTCCATATCCTCCAGCTTTTCCTTACAGTGGCCTCTCTGGTATAGACAACTTAGGATTCCCAGAGGCAAAATGAGGACTGTTTTTTGCTCTCAGCAGACACCTGAATTTCCAAGGCTGCTGAGGCTGTTCTGAGGAAGAGGCTTCCTGAAAAACGTGTAGCCAGGAGTGTTGCTGTTTCGGGGACACAGGAGGAAGCACCTGCAGTTTTTGCTGGGCCTTCTGCATTCAGGAAGAACAGGAATGAAGAAGCTAGCTCTTTCTCAGTGGAAGAGGTGGCTCTTTCAGGGCAAAACCAGACCTCTGAAGATGTGTTTTCTTTAGCTCAAAACTCTGTATTTATTACTGGCTGCATAAAGTTTTCCCTTTTTAACTTAATCTTCTTGAACTATTTACATCAATGTCCCACAACTGAGAGTTCCATGGGTTGCTGAAAGATAAGCTGGAGAGTAATATCCTTATCCATGTATAAGGATAATGCCTTTTTAAATTCCATTAGGTGCCCTCTTGTTTTATGAAGGGCATCTGATTTCTCCTTCGCACCATTCATTATTTTATATACCTCAGTTCTATCATCTTTTTCTGTTTTCCTTTTTAAATGAAATAGTTCTGGTCTTAATCTTTTTGTTTAGAAATACCCCACATGTCTCTAATCATTTTTCTTGCCTCTGGCTATCTAGTGTAGCTATCTAGCACTCCCATCATTGCGTCTCACTGGATCTTTTAAAGCTAGTTCCAAAGTCATCAGCGTGAAGGAGACTGAAGGAGGGTCTTCTGGTTAGAGTACATCAGAGAGCACAAAGTTCTGCTTGCAGATCTCCTGCCCTATGGCCTTGGACTAATCAGTCAGCTGAAGGGATCCACAGATTCCCTTTTAGTACCAGGAAACAGTATGGGGAAATTTCAAGCAAAATATGTTAACAGCATCTTCACGGCTGGATGGAAATTATTATAGAAGCACAGCCATACTAGATGTAGTAGCTTTGATTATTTTTTTCCACAAGGCAGCTTCGTGTGTGTTGAAATTTGTAACTTCTCCCTAGCTGTTTGATTGTATGGTGCTTGACTGTTTTCTATTTGTTACACTCCTCTGATACTGGGTTCAAAACAAATTCAATTAAGTAATTTCTCTTTCTTATTTTAGGGTGAACTTCATATGGAAAGTATGAGTTACAAATGATTTGGCCAAACAGACACGTGTCTTTCATGCATCCTTGGGGACTTGGAAAGCCAGCATAGTCCTGCTGAAAGTGAAAAACAGAATCAAATTCCAACCTTTTACATGTAGGACATGGCCCATTCCTGGGGGGCGCTAGATGTACTCCTCACTCCCACTTACACTTTCCACATGTGGGATCACGACCAAGGTATTGCTGGCTTGTCCACAGTCTAAATGAACTAATTATCTGCAGCCTGTCAAGACTCTCACAAGGAGCATGAGACTCACCCATCTAGTTCCCTCCCTGATGTTTTCAGCTAGGCCTGGCTGTTACACATTTCTAGTACCTCTATTGCTCTCCAAAAACCTGCTTCAGGCCTGGGGCACCTCACTTCCTTGGTGCTGGCATGCAGAAGTCTGCAATCCTGCAGCTGGGGCTCTGCTGCTGTCATGGCCCCATGCTCCAAGGATCTCACAAGCAAATGGGCTCCCAAATGGCATCACTCGGTACAGAATGGTCATGTCTCAAGCACTGGGATAAGAGATCTTTGAGGTTTCTGAACTTCAGAAACTACTTTTTTTAAAACATCTTGTGCCATAAAAGGTGCTAAAAGAATACACTTCTTTGAAAGGCTGCTACTCCAGCAGAACAACAGAAGCAAGCTGCTTAGGCATTTGTAACATAAAACTAAGGATAAGTTAATTCTGGTTTAAACTGCATACTTTTTTTTGTCTGCTTGTTATCCCTCTAGCCTTGTGCATCCTTTTTTGCCTTGATGTCCTTCTTTCACTTTGCAAGCAGATTGTCAGCAGCTGTTTCCATGAATACCTCAAACGGCACTGCCTGCTCTTTTCACTGGTGGGCTCAAACCTCTGAGCACATTCTCACACAAGCCCCGGGAAGTTCAGAGCAATTCTGGTCCCTTTGAAAAGGGGCCAGTCCTGCAAGACTCTCCCGATAACCCCAGTCATGTCAATAGGCCTGTTTGTGTGATTAAGGATTACACATAAGGATGCTCAGGGGTGTTGGGGCATCAAGAATCTTTGCAGCTTTAAAAAGAGGAAAAGGGTGGTTTGGCCTTTGGTAGAGCTTGGAGGGCTTTGTTTCCATTATGCCTTATAGCTGACATTTTGTCAGAGCTTTCTGCATGCTAGCATTCCCATGACACATGAACATGCTCGAAGAAAAATTTCCTGTGAGAAATCAGTGGGCTTCATTAAATTTTCAAAGTTTAGAGCTGTGATCCTCTTTGCCCCTCTCCACAGGCAGCTGGCCATGCCAGATTCTGATTGCTTATGTGAACATTTGATAAATCTCACTGTGGACTACATTTGCTCTTTCACCCAAGCAGTTATCACACACATTTCCCTAACACTTTAAAATTATGCCTGCCAAACATTTTCTGATGTAAAGTTAAAAGTCATCTACTACTGAAGTGATTTTTCAGCCCTTGTGGGCATGTTTTTCTTTCCTTTTTTTTTTTCCCTTGTGTAGGTCAGATAGTTTCAAGCTCTTTTAAACAGGCTGCCAAGGGTCAGTTTTCAAATATATTTTTTTTTTTAATTTTACTTTCTGTGCCCTAAAAATATGTTGGTGCTGTTCTTCTCTTTTATACATCTCCTTTTAAAGTTGGTCAAGTGAACATAACGTTGCCTTAGTACCAAAGGCCACAGAGAGCTTGCTACATAACTAGAGGTTGCTTCTTCCTCTCCTATAGTATCGTAGAAAGGTTTGGGTTAGAAAAGACCTAAAAGATCATCTAGCTCAAACCCTTCTGCCATGGGCAGGATCACCTTCCCCTTGACCAGGCTGCTCCAAGCCCCGTCCAATCTGGCCTTGAACACTGCCAGGGATGGAGCAGCCACAAGTTCTCTGGGCAACCCATGCCAGTGCATCACCACCTTAACAGTGAAGAATAGAGGTTTCTGCACTTACATAGGGAAGGGCGCTTCCCACTGACTTCATTTAGCCAAAGCTCAATAGGCCCCATACCACCATGCTGAAGTTGATGACACTTTCTGAAGTGACCTCCACTGTATGTGGTGGCACTGTGCCTGCCGTGCTCCCAAGATGTCTAAACAGGAGATGTAGCTTGAAGGGCGCACAGCTCCCACCTGGATACTCTGCTGGATCTCAGGGAAGGGAAGCCGCTTCTTGCCAAGAGCTGACCTGGGGTGGGCCTGGATCAAACACCCATATTCAAACACTACCAGGTCTCCTGCTCTAAGATGGACCTCAGTGGATTTGGTTGCAGCTTTGAAGTCCAGTGATTTGGTTCCATTTATGGCTAGCCTTTATATGCAGACCATCTGTTCATACTCAGGGCCTTGCCTGGCCTTTTCCTCATTTTTGCCCCTTTTCACCTCCTGTACATATCATAGTCCTTTCAGTGTGTGAGCAGAAGGCAAGATGTCACTTCTTTCCTCCCTGATCTCCTCATTTCCCCCCTTCTCAGTGCTCTTGGCATTTTCCTTTAAATGCCTCTTTTCTTCCTCTAGGTTCCAGAACTGTGTGTGGTTTTTGAAACTGATTAAAGCAGTTTGTCCTACCATGGCAGGGAGATGCTAAAACAAAGCATGTGTGTCTCTTGGTTGGAAACCAGCATTTTTCTTACTCTTTTCCCAGTTTCTTGCTTAGCAAACATAGTTAAGCAGGATCATGGTGTGAAAAAAAGCAAAGCAACTCTTCCCTTCCTGGAAAGCATCAGCCGGCTAACACATCCAGCTTTTTTCCAAAACCCTGTCAGTGCCCTTGAACTTACTGAGGCATGCTCCAGCACCAAATGGGCTAGCCAATCTGAATGTGTGATTTCCCTTCAATGTGTTTTAGCAAGATCTTTATTTGAAATTGCATTTGCTGCTTGTTTGTGTCACAACTGCACTTCATGCAGTTTCTAGAAGGGCAGAGGCTTGGGTCCAGGCCAGTCTTAAATAAAGGAGCTAACGCAAACACCTCCCACACCAGCAAAACGCAAGCAGTGCAAAACATCATTCAAAGCCTTTTAGGGTGGAGATAGAAATCTAATAGCCAGCTAACACTTAAACTGCCCTGCAATTAAAATATAATCCTTTAAATTTCTTGGATTTGGAGGGAGAACAGGGTTGGAAAGAGGTACAGAGAAGGAAACGAGTCAGAAGTGAAGACTTAACATGGAACTACTTAAGCATACCATAATTGCATCACAGAAAGTATGCATACCCCGAAACCAAAAAGGAAGCAGGAAGGCAAGAAAAACAAACACAGTATGATGAACCAAACAGGTAACCTTCAGGAAAAGGAAATCTAGCCCTGGCTAACCCTAAAGAAAGGAACGTAAACTGGCAGGGTAAAATGCAAGATGGAAAACAGGAGGACTGATAGGAAATTTCAAGTGCAAAGAGACACATTTCTTCAAACAAATAAGAAATACAAATAGCTGAAATAGAATTAGTGGATTTGCTGTATCAAAGGGGCAGTTAAAAATGACAAGGGTATTGCAGAGACTACATTATATCTCCCATCAGTCTTCACTGATTGGAAATACGTTCACTCTTCACAGTTTTATTTAATTACTAAGGATGAGGACCTGTCAAACACTGAGGTATCAGAAGAGGAACTGCAGGATTGACATGTTAAAGTAACAAACCTCCTAGAGCAGATGGCATCAATCAAGACTGATAGCTGTTAACAAACTCATGCAAGTTTCACTTAAAAATAGACTATTCTTATATGCCAAATCACTGGAACATGGATTGAATTTACTTTAAAATCAAGACCATCTTAGTCATATGAAGAAGAAAAAAAAGTTGAAATACAAGTTCATCTTTTTAACTTCCTAAAACAAACCTTGCAGTATCTCAGTGAAGCCATGGATTATGCAGAGCCATTTAATAGAAAATTTTAGGGGGAATTTCATTAAGCCTTTGATAACTTTCCTCACAAGACGCTGTTAAGAAAATCCAGCAGTCATGATGTGAGATGCAAAATTCTGCCCTATCATCTGCTTTATAAGAGAAAGCAAGTTTTGCAGGAAGGAAGAGTGAAAGGTTAGCAAGGAAGGCAGTAGAATACCACAAATAGACCCTAGGGTTAATCTTTAGAAACTTTGATGAATTATCAAAACAATGAGTTGGAACATTTGGAGGTATAAACATTGTCAAAATTGTCTGGCCTCTCGATCACTCAGGGCAAGACAAGACTCTGAAAAACCTGGAACCGAATTACAGTTATGTGAAGAAGATGGCATTAATTTTATCGCTTTGCCAACACAGAAAGTGACAAATGTGACAAGAAATGTTTGAGTTCTCTGCAGACACTTTCAGGTTATGAAAAACTTCTTAAAGCCTTATTTTACTTGTCATGGGAGAGCAAGCAGCAGTGGAAGGGGCAGACCATGGCACTCAGTTGCTGAATGCAGAGGTGCAGAGGCTCAAGCAGCATGAGACCCAAAGGGCAGTGAGAAAGGGCTCCCATAACACAGACAGGCTCTTTGTCCTCTGCTGGGGCTGCTCAGGACCAGGGGGCTAAAGAGCCTGGCCTGCAAGGAGGGAGCCTCTGACCTGAGTGAACTGGTCCGGTCACCCCCTTGTACAAAAGTTAAGCACAGAAGGGGCCCAAAATGCGCAGAGGCATGAAATGTCACCACTGGGCTCTGCAAAAGCTGGTTTGTTTAGATAGAAGACCAAGAATATGATAAAGGTAGACGACGTAATGAATACAGCTGAGAAAGGAAATTGTATGTTTCATTTTACTTTTTCATAATATTAGGAGACGTTTTGTGTGACCCTGTTAGTTTGTGTCAAAGAAACTGGTGTTATTCCTGCAAGACCCAGCTTTTCTAAGTTTTTGCCCAGAACTGTCTGCAGCACCACTCCTGCCTCTTTCTATGTGTTTCCCTACTTTAGCAAAGTGAAACAGCCAGAGCAATGCTCTCATGAAGATCAGAAATACAATAAAACATAAAGCCAGCAAGTCTAAAGCTGATAAGAGGAATTATATTTTGATACCAAAGAAAACTCCCTGATGCAGAATGGACTAGCTGATCTTTAAAAGCCCCCTTCCAATCCAAACTGTTGTATGATACTACGATTCTGTAACTGACACCAAATACTATTCAGCTCAGCATGGGCTATCACAGCAAAGTCTATCTGGGCTGCTCCTTGAGAGACAGGAAGGAAGGCTGTCCAAAGACTGGACTTAGTGCCATCATGATCCATTTTTAAGGATAACTGTACTGGATCCTTCATATTTTTTGTCCATAAAAATTACTAGACTTTGTAATCCGGGGGTTTCTTTCACTGCTCTTGTGTACTTTCCTTCCCTTAATCCTGCAGTTGTCATGTTCTGCTGCAAAAGTAATAGCAAAAAATATTCAGTTTGGTATGGGTTATTTGAAATTTTGTCAGTCCTGGGGTGATCAAGAAAGATGTGGAGAGCTGATTGAATAAGGAGAAAGTCCAGTTTATGGAAATGAATAGGACATGACTGAAGCACAAAATAAGCTCCTTTCATCTCACAGCAAATACAATATTTGTGAGATGTCAGAATTATGAGTTTCTTTTGAATAACTGGTGTTTAAAGTGCTCCTATTTGTAATTTTGTGGCTAGTGGCACTTCAGGGTCCACAGTCAACAGAGAAAATTACAGAGAGGGAAATAATTTAGAGAAGAAACAAAAAGTTTATTAAGGTACAAATCACAATGGAGAAACGGAAGATTAATTTGTTCCCACATACAGTACATGCTTTAGTCTGCAAGCTAAGAAATAATAATACAAAACCTCTCTTCCTAATCTGATCTACAAATAGAACCAATTTAATTCCTCCACCTTCTCCTGGCACCAAAAAGGGACAAGGGGGGTAAAATAAAGGGGACTTCAGGGGGATAACAGCAAAACTGAATTTTTTTTTTATTTATCTAATGGAAAAAAAAAAAAAAAAAAAAAAAAAGGAAGATCCCATTTTTGTCCTTTTTAATGAGTGTCCCCAGTGGCTGCTGCTGTTCGTGCTCTTGCAGAGTATTTCAAAACAAACTGCATTTGAAAGCCCAGTGTTTGACATCTGATTTTGTCTAACAGGGCTGATGATCATAGGTGCAAAATTGCTAACCTATGAGAGTGCTGAGATACCAGGTCTTACAGGAGCCACCAGAAAATAGGAAGCATTCAGTATGTGATGAACTTCCCACAAACTCTTTTACAGAGAATCTGAGGGTAACATCTATTGCTGTATGTACGTGAGAAGGAAGGAAAGACAACAGACAGATGACAGATTTCTGTTCTCAAGGACAGATAGTGTGATCTTCGTAGGTGGGTGCACATCCTTAAATATAATCTGAGTATTACTGAATTTAGCATTCATGTCTGCCAGCCACAAAATAGCAATCTGCAAGCAGCTCCGAGCATCCCTCTCTGTGCCAAGGTTTTTGTGAACGTAGTCAGAACCTCATAGATTAGACAAAACCTGCTATATATAACTATGCGTAGGGAGTTTCCCTGTTTCCTTGATTATCTATTATGTTTGCAAATAGATGTTCTGCTGAAGGCACTAATAAATGCTATCAGTAACTTCTTCAGCCTATAAACTGATCACAGAGCAAGATAAAAGTGATAGCTTGATAGAAAGTGTAACTATGTCATGATAGACCGGCAAAGAGAATGGCAGGAGTCACTGTCCTAGGACAAAGAAATGAATACCAGGCTTCATCCAGAAGTTAAAACTGAGCAAGTGGAGCATTCCCTAGTCACACATGAAGGAGGAAAAGGTTGCTTGGTACACCATCTATTTATGAAAGGTTATGGGTAAGAAGTTAAATAGAGAGAAGTGCTTTTATGCTCTATTCAGGGTGAAATGAGAGAAACAAGTTCCCAAAAGACACACATTTACTTAGAGAGGCAGCTGTGGAAACTGTGGACTTGTTTCCACTGTGTTCAGTAGAACCTCTCTTTTGCTATGAGCAGATGACATCAAAGGTTAATTCAAAAAGATTATTATTTGAACAGAATAACCACAAAGCAAGGTAATGACAATAATAATAATGGCCAACTCTTCCGCTGCATTTTTTTATCAACAGATTTCAGAGTTTATAATAGAAGAGGTGTTTAACTTTGAATGCATTTTACAGAGAGGGAAAGTGCTGCACAGAAGATAAAGTGACCAACGCAAATTCAGCCGGGAGGCATGAGGCTGAGTCAGGAACAGAAACCAGAGTGCCAGAGCAGTGGGGAAGTCTTCCTGAAACAATACGGAACCAAGGAGGAAGGGGAACAAAGTTTCTTCATTTCAGCAGTGTGAGGCACCAGCTGCCTTATTTGCTATTTCTTTAGAGTATTAAGTGCACACATTTTTTTTAAAGATGGTATTTGTTTAATTGCTGAGCTGGCTCTGCAGTTCCTTTATAGGGTGAAAACAAACACTTAAACGAGCCTCTCCTGCCAACCCCGCCCAACACCTACTCAGTTACAGCAGATGGATGAGTGCCACAGACCAGATGTCAGAAAGATACCAACTTTGTTACTGCACACGAAACTGTAGCATTCTGCCGGAAAGAACCGCTCCCGCAGCAGCCTCATTTAAATGCCGCACTGCTCTGATCCCTGTTAGAAGTGATGTGCACAGAACCCAGCAAAGCCTGTAGTTGCTGCCGCAGCCTCCTGAACTCTTTCCATTTCTTTTAACAGCCTTGTCTAAATTTTGCTGTCTTGCAAGGGTGGGAAGCTTTGTTGAAAAACGATATAGAAATACCTGGCTGGAGTCCAAGAGGGATGGGATGACTGTCTCCTCTCCTTGGAACAGCTTCAATTATGCCAGCTCGTGTAGTAGGTAGTAGTAAATAGGCCTACTCAAGGTGCTCCTTGCTGGCCTTGAAGGACAGGTAATCTCTCCTCTCAGAGACTGTCTTTTCCTGAAAGATTAAGAGATTCAAATGTAGCGTGGACAAAGACTTATGTATGCGAAGAAGACATAAAGCTTTGATATTTACATAGCTGGAAGCTTCATTCAAATGGTTTATATAATGTTGTACCAATTGGCTACTTTAAGTCTGAAGCAGCATACCGTTTTGATCAAATCTGAAGGCCTTGCAAGTTGGATAGGTGGCCCAGAGTTGCTGGAGACCAAGGAGATTGTGTCTCTAGCATGGCACAACAACCTTAGCCAGGTAAGCATGCTCTGCTACCACAGGAGTAGTAGAGAACCCCTAGCTGGCATAGCAGAGTTCAGACAAAAGAAGTGTCTTTGCAAGCCTAGTTTGACTTCACCTAGGAGCAACTACCTTTGGAAACAGAAACTTGTACGAAAGGAAAAGTACAGTCTTCCTACAGAGTCCTACCATAGTCTCAGGAGTCCAGACAGGAAACGTGAACCAAGCAGTCATCTGAAAAGTTCTGTCAAAACTGAAGCTTTTTGCTGGAAGTTTTCAGTTTTGATAAAATCCTGACAGGGAAAGGTTTTCCAGTTAAACTGAGTGTACAAATGCCTAAAGTTTGCTCATTCAAGCAACCACACAGGACAACCTGAACATGTGTAAGCTGTATGAGAGGTCCTCCCCTCAGAACTGTGAATTGGGATTTTTTTGTTATAATGGGGATTTGAAACCTCAAAACTACTATTTCCCAAAGATGTACTTGTCACACTGTCCCCGTGCTGGAAGAAGTATTTTACATACAGGAAAAGAAGTCCAAGGAGATCATGGCCAGAACTTTCTACTATTTTTAAGTTTGAGCTGCTGAGTGTCTGTCTTGTTCAGAATATTGAGCATTTTTGTAACATTCTGCCCCAGCTGCATGCAATGAAAGCTTAGGTCTTTAACAAATCAGGTTTCAAGTGATTCAAGTCAAGCACCCACAATATAAAATAGAGGCTCTTTGTGACCACTTTGCTTTGGTTTAAGTGACTAGTCCAGTATTTTAACATAGGAACTTAGTGGCGGAGCAGGGATAGAGTCAAAAGATGTATCTTCAGCTCCAGGCAAATCTGCAGACAAACTGTCAGACTACAGATGCCTATTCAATGAGTCGCATCCATCCTGAGTGCTGAATGAGGCAAAGGCCATGTAGAAAAAAGAGGATGTGATTAGATCATTAAACGCAAAAGAAAATGTGGTAGTAGGAGAAGAAGCATAGCCATGCTGGCTTTAATCCAGCTAGTGGAGAAATGGTTTTCTTGTACATGTGGCTGTATGGAAGACTCCAGTGTTGGGTGATGTGTATTAATGTCGCACCCTTTGTTTGCTGAGCAAACTTATCATATTCTCTTTGGTGCCCACAAACTCTCAGGAACAGAAGAGAGTCAGGATCCATCCCCAAACTGAAGTTTAATCATGTTCCTGCTGCCTTATCGCATTCTCTTTATTTGCATGTGTGTACAACACACATAGATTGTGCGACCTGAAATGCCAACGCACTGCATGTAATATAAGAGCTGTTTCTTGGCAGCAAACTCAGGAATTATATGCATTTTTAATATTGCATAAGATTTTTTGCTTTTTACTACTACGTAGTGTTAAAGAATATGATCTATTTCAAAATCCCTGCAATGTATCTGTGTAACCCTGCATTTTAGAGAAACCCTGATGTTATGTCTATAAAGCACAGAAGCTAATTCATGTTAATCATTAACTGACTCCAGAACAATAGCATGTGAACGTAAATTCTTTGTGGATATCAGACCTCATTACTGTGTTCCCATTGGAATAGTAACCTCAGCATTTTGGCTTGTATCATGTTAGTGCTGTCTAATAGTGTGGAAATGGAGGTACCAGAGTTTTTAAACATGGTTATTGAATTCTATGTGCTTTAGTAGAAGTTTTTTATGTCACACAATTTCTTAAGTCTAAAGTTTGTAGCATGTCACTCTAATTCCTAAGATGGAAGGCAGTCTCAATGTTATATCCAAGATCAAACTTGTAGCTGCACAGCACTTGGATGGCAGCATTCTCTTCAGAAAGGTGGCTTGTGTGCATCATCATCACAGCAATGCAACTGTGATAATGGTGATAAGACTACCAGTACAATTGTTGGTCAAAATAAATGAAAACTCCTCCACTAATCAGTCACATTAATAAAAACATCAAGGGTAAACAAGTCCTGAAATGGTAAAGGAAGCCTAGTAACAGGGAATGGAAGGGACTTGGGAGGTCTTTCAGAGTTCTGTAGTTGGTCATTTTGTACTAGTTGATTATCAGATTGCTGTAATTTCTAGAAGTAAATATTTTCTTCATGACAAGCGTGTTTGATGAAGCATTGGAAAGAACAAGGGAAAGCAAAGAAGAGCACTAGACAATGAATATCAATTCTCCAGGTCATAGTGATACAAGTTGAAAGAGGGGGCAGGGAAGAAGGGATGGTCTGAAAATAATCAGGAGGGAGAAATAAAAGTGGAAGTATGAGGTAGAAGAGAACAAATCAGGGCATTACTTGACAGCTGAGGTAGGTGGGAAGTGCCAAATACGTGTCTCTAGACTGCTCTGAGTTCCCAGTAGAGTGCCCAAGTGAGGGTGCACTTCAAAGTTTCAAATGTTTTCCATCAATGCACTCTCCATCACACAGTCTGCCCCCAGAGACAGTTATTTACCCCCAGTCATCCAGCAGCCATTCAGGAGATGCAGTAAATGGCAAGGGGAGGGAGCATCTGAGGCCATGGTTTCTGTGGCTGAGAAGACTAATTTCCCTTCATTTAAGAATTTATCTTTTTCACAGTTCTAAGGATGACTGCTCAAATGTTCTTAATCGTGTGTGTGTGCTTGCCTGAATGGAAATGTGCAAGAGCATTTGGGAACTGTGGCTTTGGTACATGGCAAATGGCAGTTAGCAGAACAAAATCTGCCTCTGGCAAATTAACCTTGCACAGAATTCTAGAGGGTTTTTTTCATTAGCTTTGTTTTGTAGTGACTTTATTTGCTGAAATGCAGGAAATCAAGGTTATAATTTCAAAATGTTTGTGGGGATGGAGTCCTTCTTCCCTGCCATGTGCATTTATTTTTTAGTCCTTGTTTCCCACTTCTATTTGCCTAGGCATTGGCCTGCATCCTTTTGTGTGTATTGCCTCTGATGTTTGACTCATTATGGTAACAGAAGTGCTGATGCCAGGCCCAGAAGCAGTACTTAAAAACCTGCTATTCTCTCTCCTTCAAGCTCAAAGCTAACCCAGTTTGTGGCAAATGAAAGAAATGCAATCATTTGGCACCTTGACCGTGCATCAGTTTGGAAACATAGGACCTATCTCCTCTGCTTTTCTGAGTCTTTTTTTATTTGCCTAGGTTGTCATATATACCACTAACTCTACAGTGTGGGGGTTAATGCTTTGAAAGCAAATTACTGATTTATTGTGTTCTTTCTTGGGTTGCCAAGCCTCTTCCCTCACTTCCCATTAAATTTCTCAGTGCATAACATCCAGGAATGGAGAGATTCTTGGATTTCAAAGGGAGAAACAATCATCCTTAGCCCTTGTGTTTGGGATAGAGGGTAAATGGATAGGCAGTGGGAGAAGAGGACAGCAAAACAAGACTTATAAACAAATGCAATCTGAAAAACTCAAAACCAGAACTTAAGTGAATACTCCCAAATACACTGTTTAAAAATTAGTCAAGACCTTTTATCTGTCTTCATGGTTGTTTTGGGAAGATCTTGTAGTCATGAATACTTGAGATTGGCAAGGACTGGGCACTGTTGTACCAAAACACTTGCTAGGACACGTGGCTGAAAGCACCAAGATTCCCCTATGCGTGGCTAGGGAGGTCAGTATCAGCAGACTGGTGCAGCACTTGGTGCCACCTTGAGTAGAACACCACAGTGGTTTTTTGCCATGTGCCAAGGTGAGGAGTTGTCACCTCCTGAGGTGGCACACAGGGTTATACAAAAATTAATAAACCTGGAGAAAGAGGGGGAGGATCATCCTGTCTTTCCAACAGATATCAGTGCTGCCTGTTCAGCTGTTTGTATGCCCCAATAGGAACAACGAGCTAGCCAGGGATTCTTCTGGAAAAGTGTAGCAAGTCATCCATCTTGAGATATGATCACAGCCTGGAGAGGAAGGGGTTTTTCTTTTCTCCTGCTTTGAAGCAGACAGGTATGCAGTTTTTTCCAGACAGTTTTCAAGGTATTGCAGAGTAGAGGAGATAAAGCAGGAGGAGGAGATAGTAGAAGAGACGTTCGGGGTAGCTTTGCATATCAGCTCAGTGTATTTTCTGTCCTACCTTTCCCTGTCTTTCATCTCCTCAACCCCCAGTAAAAGAAATACAGGAAATAGTTTAGGCAGCTAGGTATGTACCTCTGCTCATTGCTGAAGGAAGAACATGGGGCAAAGGAGACAGTACGGGAGAAAGAAGTAGGTGATTTGGAGAGAATGGAGGACAGATGAGAAGAAGTATTTTCCAAACTAGGACTGATGGGCAGCATTTCCCTTACTTGAGTGTGGTGCACAGGGAGAGGGGAAAAACTACGGAGTTTCTCATGGAAGAATAACAGAAGAAGAAAGAGTGCCAGGGCTTTCATCAGACTTCATACTGTTTTACCAGCGTAAGACTGGACTGCCAAAAGTGGAATCAAAGAAAGAAAAGAGGGAGAAGGGACCTAAGACAAATTTGTCCATATTTGCTTTTAATTGTAATGAGCAAAGAGAAACCAGTATATCTTGTACCTCTTGGAGGTTACAAAAAAACAAACAAATGCACAAAGCCTTGGTGTGCCTCAAAGCCTGACTTCTTGTTCATTTTCACCCACCTTTGGGGCAAAGCAACCCTGTCTGCCAATGGCAACACTTGCATGACCTCTGTAAGACATGTGCTGATTGGCACCACTGTCTAGGGTCCTTATTGATGTCCCAAGGGAAATACTCTCTTTCCTCTCCAGGCACAGCAAATTTACTTAGGCTTTGCTTGTGGGTCCAGCAGTTTGACTTGAGAGAAAGTCGCTGGAGGTTTTCAACAGAGCTGACCTCAGGCTCTAGCAAAGTAGAAGCTGCTGAAGGCAGCAGATAGCCTTGAGCAACAAACCAGCTCTGCCCCAATTTTACTCACCTGTGCCAGAGCCCTACAAAACAAGACTTGCTCCTACTGCTGCATTCACGAAAGGGAGGGTCGCTGCTGGGATGGCAAAGAATCAGATCCCACTTCTTGTCAGCTGTGGGATGAAGGAATTCTGTTCTACAACACCTTTTTTCTGGTTCTGTCACATCTGTTCCCTTCCTCTTCTGTGTCAGCTGTGCTTTGGCCCTAAACCCTGTCCACTATTGCACTTTCACTAGGACAGCAAAGTTCAAATTTAGTTGTGCTACTGAGAAACATTCACCAGTTCTGAATATAGAACTCATACCTGTACATGCCCAAGGATCACAGATGGATGAGGGCTATAGAAATGCTCCCACGATGACTCTTCCTATCCACTGGGACTGCTGATGGGAAGAAACTGCAGGCAGCCAGACCACATCTATTAAATGCTTCTTTCAGCAAAGTGTAGGATGAATTACACACAGTTTGACAACAGGATGGCTTCAGGGCTGTAAAGGCTCAGATAATTGCCAACAGACTTAGGGGGCACACAGAGATTGTTGAAGAAAAGTGCAACCTGAGTGGGAGTTATTTCAGAGCAATTTCATATTCTTTTGTAACCCAGCTCCATCCCCTCACCTTTTCCTGTCATTCACTGTTGCTCCAACTTCTTTTCGTTGGTTAACCCAGCCCAGCCCTGACATTCTGATATCAGTTCTTCTCTGATACAGCTGTGGAAGTGGTTCGAAAGAAGCAAGACAGGATGCTAACGGAGGAAATAGCCACCTATTTGGTCTGGATTTGGGGTTTGGGTTTTTTGGTTTTTTTGAGGGGATGTCTTTATTTAAGAAGAATGACCATGGTGAAATTGTACTTCTATCTGTTATGACTTTGCAAGTTACCATGTGTCAGACTGGTTGCCATGTGTTCAAGATGAGCTGCCCTGATATTGCTGGTTTTGCAAATGTGCTGGGAGATCTTCTAGAGTTCCTACTCTATCCTAGCAAATCTTCATGAGTCTGAGCTCTGTATTAGCAGGGAACATTATTGTCTGGCATATATCATTAGGGCACAGCAGCAGTGTTGACATCCTTGCTGTTTACCAAGAACGTCCTTTAAAAATACAATAGCAAGTTGAATGATGGTTGACTACACAGAGCAAGGAGACCTCCTATTTCTCCCATGAGAAAATTAAGCCAAACACATGATGCAGATTATTGTAGCGGAAAGTCTTTAGCTCTTGTGCCCAGATTACTAATATTTCCCCCAAGGTGTATACATTCTGCAGTGAGCACAAGCAGTGTGGCATGGATCACCACAAGCTCTCAGATGACTGCAAACAGCTGAGACTGAATTCTCCTTTCCCCTGTCAATTTGCTAAGCCTTGCTCTGCTGGCAGATTCAGCAGAATCAACCCAGAGTATGTCAGCACAGACCAGAAGGATACTCTTCAAAGTAGAATGAAAAAGAGGCGGTGCATCCAGTGGTCTTCAGTTCAGAGTTTTCTCATTCCTTGCTTTTGGGGCACTTTATTAAGTACTTTGCAGTATTAGGAAATAGGGGCTTTGTAGGAATAGGCAATTTCCACATGTCAAATGTGTCCTTTTCATTATCCAGCCAAGTGTCTTCAAGCTGGTTATGCCAATGCAGTACAATTACTGCCCATTTCTGCACACTGTTCTGTTGACTTGGTGACATTTTAGACACACTTGAGGGAAAAGATCTCTTTTTAGCATGGTGTGAAACTCTTGTATCATCCAAGCCAGAAGTTTAATTCACTGGTTTTTTTTGTTTCCTTATTTTTGCATTATTCTATTTTCAGCTTAGGCGATTTGTTGTTGTTGTTTGGTTTGTTGGGGTTTTTTAATTCTGGTTTAAAACATATCCTAAGTTGCAGAACATTCACAACATTTTTTGGTTGTTTTATGTCCTTTCCACAAAACAGAGGAATATGATAGGAATGGTTCTCTCTCTGAGGTTAAAATGAAGAGTAAACCTTTCATACAGGCAAGTACTAGCTTGAAGACCTATTAAAATAATCATTTGTGTATAGTATTTTGAGAAACCACTCTAGGGCCAGTATTTACCACCTTTCATTAAAAAATGTATTATTACTGACGTACTCTGTGAAGGAGACTTGCCTAATACAAATATCACAGTGCTTATGTTCAAATTGTGATGAAAAATGTTGTCTTTTCTGAAGCTTTCAGAGGGTGAAAATTCTTCTTACTTATTCATTTAAAATTTTCCTATTGACCAGCTGATAAAAAAAGTAAAACCACTATAAGCTTGCAGGTATTACTCCACTAACACATCAAAAAATACAGAAAAAGTATTGGGTTTAGGTATATTTGTTGTTTTAACAATGGTCACCCAGATCTAGAGAAAGCCTGGACAGCCCTTAAGAGAGGAGCACCCTGTCCCTTGGGTTAAGCTTCTGAGCAGGACAGCAAAGGGAGTAGTGGCATTGGTCCAGAGCATTAGGGAGAGCCTTCATGAAAGCCTAGAGTTTGTGGCCAGAAAGAATGAGGAAATGAAGACTTGATGACTTCCCCAACATGGAGGTGGTTGTGTATCTTCAGTATGTTACTGGTACTACTGCTGAGAGCTGAAACTCTCAACATGACTTCTCACAATAGTATCAGGCTTCTTGGACCTCATGGAGCTTAAAAGACAAGTAAAGAGTTGCTTTTCTAGGGGAAAAGTTGTTTGGTGGCCAAAAAGCCTGTGGGTTTGTACTCTTTGTACAAAAATACTTCAGTAAACTTAGTAAGCGAGAATGATTATAAACATCCCAGGTGGACAGATAGCCCATGAGCATCTCACCATGTGTTTCTGCCATGATATAGCATCAGGATCATTTTCCCACAAGACTTTGGATGTGGCCAAAGCCAGAAAGTGCAGCAGGCAGGTTCAAGCAGATTTCCTGTCCGTGGGTGCTAATTAGTGCTAATTAGTGCTAATTAGTGCTGCTGACCTCAGTCAGAGACATCAGGATTTTTCTAGTTTATTCAGCAGTGTCTGGGGTTTTCTCTACCTGTCTCTAATTAGTCCAGGCACTAGTGACCAAACAGGAATTCAGAAGACAAAATCCTGTCCTTTCTTGTTTGGGAATGACAAGCTCATTTGAAGTGATGGGTTAGCAAATTGGATCTAAAATTTCCCTTCAGATACAGTGCCCATTACAAAAACACTACAAATCCAGATACTTTGATCCTTTAGCTTTACAAACAAAGCTCCTGTAATTTTGTGTCTCCACTTTATGTATGACCGAGATTCCTAAGTACTTAAACACCAGCACTTTCTGATAGGATAAAACTAGTTCTTAGTGAATATTACTAAATATTTTTATTTAAGCCAAGCCCAATATATCTCTTTGAACAAAATAAAAGCTTTGAGATTTAGGAATGCCAGTGAAAATGGAGGCATTCAGGTGATTATCTACCTACAATTGGGCACAAGAATCCTACTGTAACTGATGAAAATGCAGTGAAATAATGGGAACTTTTGGTAGAAGTGTCCTCAAAGTCACATCTAGCTAGTTTTAGAGTAAAGAAAAAGTGGCACTGAACATGCAAAGCACAGAAAGGATGTATTTTCCTTCACTCTTCTTTCAGTGCACCAGGAAGACCAAAGGTCAGGCTTTCTGAAGAACACTGTGTTCACTAACTCTAATTTAATTATCTACATAAGCAGCCATGTTTGCAAATGGCTAAGCACCAAACAGCTCCCATGGAAACCATATCAGGTGCAAGCCTGATAGAAGTACTGCTGGCTTAAATACCTACACAACAGGTTTTGAATGAAGAGCCCTTCTAATAATCAGAACAAAGTTACTGGTTCTGAGAACCTGAAGAAATATGGATACGAATTCCTTGTAGTAGTTCCTTGTGATTCTTTTTTCTAAACACATTACCAAAGAGGTGACAAAAATGGCTTGTTTAAGATTTGGGTCATGAATTTTTGACAAAAAAATCTTAAGAGGAAAAGACTTACCTAGAAAAACAAGTCAAGTTAACAGCTCAGCTCTCATAGGCAAATTTATCCAGGAAATCCCAGAAGTGCCGATCACCAGCCTTCAGAATAAGAAGTCTATCTTAAAAATCACAGGGACTTCTTCTTCCTAAAATTACAAAACTGTGGTTCTACACCTGATTTCCAAGTTTTACAGAGCAGTAATTCAAGGTTGCAAACTTGTCTTCCAAACATTAATTTTCAAACCCTCCATTCCAGCATACGGAGGAGGAAAACTCCAAACCCACTAAGTATCATGAGGCTGTGAGATTTGGCAACCCTGTTATCAAGATGTTACTGTCAAGGCCGAATTCATAGGAATGACCTCGAAATAAAGGCCTATTATTTCTCACCACTCTTCAAACTACTCATCCCCCAAGAAACTTTGCAATTGGAATAAAACGCCAAGTTGTTTGGAAAGAGATTAAATTGTTCACAGCTGCCTGGGAATTAACAAACTTCCTCCTCTTCATGGTGGAATGCAGCATATTTCTGAGCCAGGTGGAGGATACCATGTGAGGCTCATGTAGGACCTGGAATTGGCGCTATGAACGACATTTTCTAGTCTATCTGAGTTACCAGAGCTCAATAATAATTTTCTGGCAGATTAGTCCTGCCCTACAGCAGGTTTCTATGATCACTAAAGCCAGAATGAAAGCAATGGGTCTGGATTTCACATTTTATATCCTTCCACACTGAAGGATAATAAGGGTGATTTTACAACCTGCTTTTTTGCCTTTGACACCAATCAGCAAGAAGGAGTCTGACAATACACAGGTAAACAGCAGAGTAAACTGCAAGAACAGGTCCATAACAGGCCAAGTGACACACTCACTCCAAACTTGGTGGAAATTATTCAGAATAACTTGATAAACCTTTGCCAAGATTACTAATGGAGAGATTGTGCACTGCAAATTGCAAATTGCAATTTACAAAACAACCTTGTTGTGTTCCAGGCAAAAGAAGAGCTTACAGGTTTTTTTTGCTTATTTGAACAAAGCTTATTGATCCTAAAAAACAGCGGGTTTACTAGCAAATAACTACTTGCTTCTAAGTAAATAATTCAGTCCATGAACGTGCAAAGTGTTGGCTCTGAGGGGGGTTCTAAATGCCATTTATTTATTTGATGAGACCTTTAGTTCTGTGAAAAGAAATAGAATTTTAGCCTTGATCTTCAAATAACAAAACTTTGAGTCAAGCCCAGCTTAATCTTTCATGGAGACAAAAAGACAAGGCCATTCAAAGCAAGGGATGGACAAAAAAGTTTTGCACTTAGGCATTATCAACAGTTGCAGAAGTGTTTGTTTATTTACTTAAATGCCAAATTCTAACAAAATACTAAAGTTTGCCAGATGTTAGAAGGTATTTTTAATACTATAAAAACCCAAGCAAGGTACAGACGACACATCAAGTCTTTTTCTCTAAACTTTGTAAGCTTTGTCTATCTTAGCTCTGAATCATTTCAGTTTTTCTACTTTTCCAGGTTTTACCCCGAATAACTTAAAACTACAGCAAAATACAGGCGCAAACTGCAAAGAGGTCTCTTTTACTTCATGTCATCTGGCTTTAAACTTCAAATGAAAGTCCTAACAATATCCTGAAGATTTTCCTCCTGCTTTTGCCTGAAATCACATACACCAGCAACATTTAGTTCATGAAAGCTTTTGCATAACGGACCAGCCAAATCAAAAATAGCAAGCAAATTTTCCTTAGCTGTTAATATTCTGCCACATGTTCTACTGGTTTTTTTTTTATATGAATCAAATCATGCTCTGATAAAGGATGTGAAGGGGGTTGGGGATTAACCTGCTATAGTTTTTTATTCCTGTGATCTTCTTCCGTATGACCTATGAATTTATTCCCTTCTACCCAAATGCTGCTTTTCAAATTAGTGTAGTCTGTGATGCAAACCTTATTTAAACAGTTTGTGTTTAGATCTCACTAACTAGAGATGCTTTAAGCATCTCACACAACAAGAAGGGATCTATCATTCTGTTATCAGGGGCAAAAAACATCATGACCAGATAATGGTTGAAAAGAAAATAGGTGCAAAATTTGCACAGGTCAGGTTTGCAAACATCATATCAAATAAAGTGAGGGAGAAAGAAGGGGAAGTGTACAAAAATGAAAGAGTTGTGTTTAATTTTAAGTTACTGTTTCAGCAACAGAAATGTGGGTCTGTGTAACAGCCTGAGTAGAATTCTGACACTGCTTAACAGTATGGTTGCATCCTCTGTGGGCTTCATTTGAACTCACCCAGTTTTAAGTTGCTTAAACTAGGTTTGTGTCAACACAGCTGAGGTAGCTCAATTGCGAAAAGAAAATCTAAGCAGACAGGCCATTGGTGATGGGGCTTTTGCTACATAAATACCTGAAAAGGAATTTCTAAATTCACAATGACACAGACGTAATACTGGTAGAAAGGGAGAATAATCAGTTTATTTCAGTCACTAAGTCAAAACAAAAGTATATTGACCGTGAATTCATGGTATAAAGAGGCTTTTAAGCTACTAGCCGATGGTCAGGGCAAGATTCCCTTTTCCAGGCTGTGCTGAAGTGCAGCTGTTGTCCTTGCCCCTTGAGGATCCCCAGCTCTGAGAAAAGCCTGGTGTGAATAAGTTTTGTCAGGTGCCAAGCCCTACCTCTGGTCCTCCATAGGAATCACCGCTCAGCATACCTCATGGCAACACAGAAACTTTGGGTCATGCAATGGGGCGGAAAAGGTTAGCAAGAATCCAAACAGTACGGGAAGAAGGTGTAAAGTACACTTCTTCAGAGTATCATCCCATTACATTTTTGTTTGTAATATTGTAAGGACTCAGCATTTTTCTTCTTTTTTTTTTCTTGAAAGAATATTTAAGGAGCCTTCTCACACAGACCCTGTTGTCATATAACCAGTTATCCCTCCCTGCATTTCTAGATTTCACTCAGCCCAGTGTGACGTCCAGCCTGAACTTTTAGCTCAAAATAGGTACTTATTAGAAGATTATGATGGAAAACAGGATTTCAAGAACTGCATATCCAATACAGCATTAGTTTATGCTCGATTACACATAGTACTAAAAATACGATATAAAGTGAAAACTTGTACTTATGCAGACCTATAATGTTGATAAACAAGGCTTTGTGGTTACACAGGGATCTCTCGTTGGAGGTTCCTTGCTTGAATTACTGGCTTGGTCCTTCTAAATTTCCCTCACCTCAATGCAGAATTTATGGGCTCAGTTGAAAAGGACTAAAAACTAATCTAAGTCATCAGCCTGGATGGAAAATGCTCTTTCTCTCCACGGAGAATAAACATTATGCCACTAACACGCTGGGTTGCTTGGTGTCAGAAGTTCATAGAAGTAGCCAGGCAATTGCTAGAGCAACTCTAACCAGTTACTGCTGTGCCCTGCAGACCAGCCAATTTGTTTCAAGCGCCCTCATCACCACAAAAGCAAAGACAAACATAAACTGGAACACTAATATATAACATTAATATTTCTCCTGGCAACTTACCTCTAGCACATTCGAAAAGACCCTTAAAACCTTTAAGCGGTGCAATGCAATTTATTACCTGCCCCTCTCCAAGCTGTCTGACAACATTGCTCTTCTTTATTTTTGGAAGCAAAAATGCTCCAGCAGCTTGACACTGAAAATAACGATGATTCATGAAGCCTCGACTTTTAATTTGCCAAGCGCTAAACGTGTGCTTCCTTACAAAGATGATGACTCAGGTTTTCTCTGGTTTGTCTTGAAAAATGAGCAATTGAGAAACTAATTGTGGCCTCAGCAGCAGAAATACTGTTTTTGTAAAAGGAAAAGAAAAAAAAGCAGTCAAGTGAAAACAGCAAATACCTGTGGGGAAAAAAGTGTGAGCATATGTCAGAAATACGCTTTCAATTGGCAACGTGGAGCTTCGTGAGAGGGCTGGTTTGATGCTGCCTTCACATTTCACGACATGTCGATAGTAGCTGGTGCTTTGATATGAGCAACTACTACTAACATTTCATAATATGACAATCTAAGAGGTGAAATTGCTTTTGTATTTTCAAATTCATTCAGAACAGCTGCAACTTAGCACTGATGGAGATGTTGCTTTCCTAAATCAACGTCTCCTTTCTTGAGTTATATAAAGCTGTTTCATTGTCACGCAGATAAGAGACAATAACCTAAAAAAAGGAAAAGTTTAGGATAAAAGATTTAAAATCTATTCTAGCACATTATATGTTGGCATCAGCTGTCTCTAGTATCAAAAAAGTAATGAAACAACCAGAAATATCATATATACAAATAAAAGAGTAAAATAAAAGTGCAATTAACGTTTTGAAGCGACAGTCATAAATACTGAAAAAGCTTATCTCAAAACTGCATGTTTCTGGGTGAGAGAAGGATATTTAGGACATGCTTTTTCCCTAAGTGTATTTTCCAAGAGTCCCAAGTGTTATTTGCCTTCTAGTTCTTTAGTGTCAGTATGGATTTCTCATACCAATTTCTGCATAGCCTGCCTCTACGGTGAAAATATCTTGCGTTTAGAAAACATACTAACACGTTTTAAGAACATGTTTATTGCATTTAAACTAAAAGTAAAATTGTACATGGAGAAAAAGCTATTTTCTTAAAAAGATGCCACGTGGTCAGCCTTAGGGTTAACCAACAAGCTTGCTTTTAAGCACCATTTTTAAAAATCTTTCCTAGATGCTTAGCCTGGATTCTGGGGTGCAAATGAGCCCAATGGATTTTCTTTGTTTCTTGGCTTTTGGGGGATATTCCAGTTTAGTTCCTAGTGAAGCTTCATAATGAAACACCAAGAAACACCAAACCAGGAAGGGTTAGGTGGCTGTAAGTGAAATAACCACTTGCGGAGACCACAGGACAAGTAGCCTATGTTAGTCTGAAGGAGAATAAGGCTGTGGAGAGCTTTAGCACAATAGTCAGATTGTACAGGTGCGTAGCTCCAGCAAGCTCTCTCCTTGCCAGGAGCAAGACCAGGGGTAAGGAGAAGAGTAGCTTAAAAAAGAAGTAAGGAAAAGCCTGAAACTACTTGTTAATGTGGTTACAAGTCTTTTTTGTAAACCAACTGACTCATGCAGAAGGTTTTTAGGGTTTGTTTTTTAACTTGGCATACTAATTCTGTGGCATATGAACTGATCTCCATGCATACACAAGGAAGGATAATCCAGTCTAGAGTTGCAACCCTAGCAGTGCAGGTGCATTATTAGTGTTCTGTGGGTATTACGTCCTCTTTACTGATAGCAGTAATAAAACGTATTCTCTAAATGTGAACAGGACATATATGAGAATCAGCCTCAAACCCTGAGTCCTAGGGGAGAATGCTGGCTGTGCCTGCATGGAGCTTTCGGCCGGATAAAACTCCAATTAGTGACGTGGAAGGTGGAGTGGATGTAAGTTTAATGTTATTATGCCAGCTTGGATTAGATAACCTTGTGCAACTCTGGCATTTTTGGAATGCAGTTTGATTACGTCTACCTTGAAAATTTGAACAATAGGATTTAAAAGTCTGGAATACAACTGACTAGGCTAAATCTTATCTTCAGGAATGTAGACAGATAAGTAAGTTAACATATAAACGTGATTATCTTACATATGTATAATACACACACACACATACATACATATAGGTTAGACAGGTATATAGCTTATGTGGGTGTCTGCCCAATTATGGGCACCTGCAGCATTCTAAGCACCTCACCTGCTACTCTTTGAATTCCCCCTGGCTGCTGAAGTGCTTCCAAATGATGTGTGTAATATGGATGCTCCGTATACGTTTTCCCCTCCAACCTCACTGCAAGTTCCTTATGTCCTTTATACTTACTATTAGTATACTGGGCTTCATATTAATCTCCAAGTCTGTCATCATAGTTCACCTCTTGTAATCAGGAAATGGTGATTAAATGAACATCCAAGTACAGAAGCTGTCAACCTGGTGTTCATCTCTTTTAAAGTTAAAAAAAAAAACCCAACAAATATTCAATTACCTTTTGCACTCATGTGGCTCTGAAAAGCTCTTCTTAAAAAAAGGAAAGCAGCTTCTGTCTTCGGACAGAATTGAGATCAAAGGTCCATGACAGTCATATCATTTTTAGCATTTGTGGGAACAGTAAAGGAAAAAACAGAAGAGGTGTATGCCTACCCTAGCATCTTCTAGGATCGGATGCTACAGCCCCTGAAAGGAGCTTGTCTGAAGCTTGTCTGATTTTAACCACAACAAGGTCTTGCTGCGTTTAGCTATCTGTTCAGCATCTGGTCCATCTCATTGAAGGTCTTTGAAACTTTCTTTCAGGATTGGGTTGCAGATAGCAGATAGCATATGACAAGGAAAAAGCAACCAAAAAAACCAAACAACAATCAATCAATCAAACAAAAACTGCCCCAAAAAACCCCAATAAAACCCCGTTATTTATATCCTCTTTATGTGCACAGGAAAAACACCCAAAACACTCTAGAATACAGATATATGCTAGTGACCTAAGGGAGAACATAATCCGCTCTCAAACTACAGAGTGAGCACAACTACTTCAGTGAGTACAATAACTTTGACCTCCGTGTAATTACTCGACGCTTACATCAGTGTAACAGTGCTGGGTTTCTTTTCAATTACTCTCTGGGAGTGGCAGGCTTTCTACCCGGAGTGCTTATTTGTTTCGAATTGGCTAATTTGCTCAACAATTTGCGCATCCCGTCTTCGGGATCACATGTTTGCCCAGACGGCGAGGGCTGGAGCTGCCCCGGAAGCCCCGTCCATGGCCACCGGCCTCCGCCTAGGGTGGGGAAGAGGGGAGGTAGCCCCGGGGCTCGGCGCTGCTCAGTACCGGCACCGAGCTTTCCCCAAAGGTAACCACCACGGCTGGGCATCGAGCAATTGCCTACGGATGAGTAAGCAGCGAATGTGGCAACTCAGGCCAGCAGCTCTGCAATTAAAGCTATAATTTCAGGTGTAGCCAGTAGTCGTAATGAATATTTATTTCAAGATACCAAATAAAAGAAATCGCTCGGCGAGGCGGTATAAGGAGGTTTATGGGGGTAGTCTGGTTTGTGTAGTTGTGGGTACTACCGGGTCGGGAGCCTTTGTCCCGTCCCGGGTGGGACAGGCTCTCACGGCCGCGGGGCTTGTGTCCCTGAGCCCGGCAAAGGACCCTTCCCAGGGAAGGAAGGGTAAGGCAGTGCGCAGCGAGGCGACTGGCTGCAGCACCGCTGGGTACCGCTTCCTTGGGGTAGAGCCGGGCGCGGGGCACGGAGTTGGTGAAAGCCCCCGTGGGGCGGCCTCGCTGGGTCCGGCGGCTCCATACCCCGTGCGCTCTGCTGCGGCTGCCGAAGCCCGCTCGGGTTTTGCTCCGTTGCTGAAGGGGATAGCTGAGGAAGGAGCTTGGCTCGCTGGGAAGCAGCGGAGGACGGAGGGGGGGGGCCAGGGCCCTCCGGCTGCCTGGCAGTCTGCAGCCCCAGCGAGCTAGAAGCCAGCCCGGGGCGTCTTCCAGCCCCCGAGTACTTATTACTCCTTCTCCGCGACCATCATCGCCGCGTGTCCCGCAAGCCAAGCGAGCGCCGCGGCTCCCACCCGGCTCTTCCCGGGCGGATTGCAAGCCGCACGGATGCAAAACCCCGAGGGTCCATCTCCTCCTGAGCCCCTCGATCGAAATCAAGGCGCCCGGCTAAAGGTGCGAGGCTGTTCGGGGCCGGCGTCCAGGCAGCGTCCCGTCGAGGACAGGGACAAGATTTTTGGGTGGATTTATTTTTTTTTTTTTTTTCTCCTTTTCTGGTTTGTTTCTAAGTTACAGTGCAGTGAGGAGTGCTGACCTCCATTCCAGCTGCTTGGCGGCGGTCCGTCCCTTCCGAAAGAGCCGCTTCACATAGAGGGGGTTTATTTTTGGGTTTTTTTTTGGGGGGGGGGGGGGGGGGGGGGGCCCGGGGGGGGGGGGGGACCCATCGGGTCAGGGCGGACGCCCTAGCCTGGCGGTTCTTCATCACCCCCGGCGCTCATCACCGTTGCTCGACGGGACGGACCGGAGGTGAGCGGCGGGTGCGGTAAGTACCGCTCCCTTCCCCGCGGTACCCCTTCAGCCTCCTCCTCATTCATCCTCAGCCCCTCCCGCCCCTTCCCCGCCGCCGCCACTGGGAGCGCGGCCCCTTTAAGAGCCCGGCTTTGCCTCCCGGTAGCTGAAGGTCATTAAAACACAAAAGCGCTCCAGCGCTGCGGTCCAATATAGCGCATGCGCCCTGCCCGAGGACTGGCAGGGAGACGGCAATATGGCGAGAATGCCTGGCAGCGGCGGTGGCGGCGGAGAGTGGAGCGGCGGAGGGGGAGGCGGACGCGGACGCGGCGTCGGGAACAATGCGGGGGACCGGCCGCCCGGCCGCGGCGTCGCCCCCCGCCCGCACCGCTACTGCAGCGCCGGCGAGGAGGAGGAGGGCGAGGAGGAGGATGAGATCCAGGAGGTGCAGATAACGGGGGACGAGGAGGAGGAGGACGGAGCCGATGGGGGGCTGCTGCTGGACGAGGAGGAGGAAGAGGAGATGGGTCTGGAGTGGGACGGCGAGGAGGAGGAGACGGAGCCGCTGCCGTCCGCCCCGGGCCGTACGCCGGGCGGCGGTGGCAGCGGCGTCGGGGCGGCCCCGGGGGGAGCCGCGGCGGCTGCCCCAGGGGGCGGCGGTGGCCCCGGGGGGGCGGCGGAGGACGCGGAGCTGGAGGCGGCCCTGCTGCTGCAGCGGCCGGAGCGGGCGCGGCTGAGCGAGAACACGCGGTTGGCCACCCGCTACGCGGTGCGTATCTTCCGCGAGTACCTGAGCGAGAAGGCGCAGAGCCCCGACTTCGAGACGATGGACAAGGGGGCGCTCTGCCGGGTCCTGCGCTCCTTCTACGCCGAGGCGCGCTCCAAGAGCGGACAGCTCTACTCCAAGTCTTCCCTCATCAGCATTCGCAGCTCCCTCAACCGCTACCTCAATGAGCCACCCTACTGCCGCACCCTCGACCTCACCAAGGACCCCGAGCTCCGTGCCGCCAACCTCACCCTGGCTGCTGTCATCCGCAAGCTGGAGGAGCAGGGTGCCGGGCCGGTGGTGCAGAAGCAGGCTATCACCCGCGCCGACCTCCGCAAGCTCTACACTTGCAGTGTCTTCAGCACCCAGAGCCCCTTTGGGCTCCTCAACAAGGTCTGGTTTGAGACCTGCATGTACTTCTGCACCCGGGGCCGGGAGAACCAGCGGGAGCTGGAGGAGGACTCCTTTGGGTTGGCTGTAGATGAGGATGGACGCAAGTTCGTCTACTTCAAGGCACTGGGGCCCTACCACAAGTCGCGCTCATCCTCCTGGAGCAAAAAGCGGGCGGAGAGCAGCGACGAGGAGAACCTGCCCCGCATGTATGAGACTGGCACCGAGTTCTGCCCCTATGCCAGCTTTGTCAAGTACCTCTCCAAGCGCAACCCCCTCTGCAAGGCCTTCTTCCAGCGCCCACGGGACCACTGCAGTGAGGGTGACATCACCTGGTACGAGAACAAGGCCATCGGCAAGAATCTCTTGGGCACCCGCATGCAGATGCTCTCCAAGGCAGCCAAGCTCTCTAAGACCTACACTAACCACTGTATCGGCGCTGTCTCCATCGCCACCCTCAACAGCATAGCTGGTATCGGCACCAAGCTGGGGGGACCGCAGCCGCTGCACCATCCCCCCCCTCCCCACCACCACCACCACCTCCTCCATCACCCCGCTGGCGGGGGCTGCTACACCCCTGCTGCCCTCAACGGTGGACCACGGCCCCGGCCACCCGCTGCCAACCCCTACGTGCTGCCCAAAGACAGTGATGCCGTGCCAGTGAAGGCAGAAGCGGCTGCGGTGGCCCCGGTTAAGCGGGCGCTCTACGAGGCAGTGTTCCCGGCAGGGGCTGCAGCTGGTGGTGATGCCTGTGGGCCCTCTGCCTCCCCCAAAAGACTCTGCCGCCGCCCCGCTGAGCCCCTGGATGCTGCCGCGCCTGCCGTGGTGGTGGTCTCAGTGAAACACGACCCCCTGCCTCACCTCCTCCCTGAAGCCAATGGGCACAGAAGCACCACTTCACCCACAGTAGTTTCACCTGCTATTGTTTCCCCCACACAGGTAACCAAAAAAAGAAAAAAAGGAGGAAAAAAAAAAAAGAGGTGGCAATGGCAACCCCGTACCCTGTCCCACATAGGCCTCACTGCACCCCACCTTGCTTCCCATCTTACCCAAGGCTGGGTACCAGTGTGCACCGCCAGCTCTGGGTGGCTCTCACTGTTCAGGCACCTAAGGAGCACAGATGCGAGTTACCCAACTTCCTTGCCCCACAACTTCCTCTGGTCCAGTGGCTGCTCGCTGCATGGGTCAGACTCGAGATGCCTTGGTGCTGCCATGGTCCGTGTTGGCAGCAGTACCAACGGCTGTGGTACTCTCCCTTTCCTTCCTTATTTTTTCTTTCCCCCTTGTTTTTTTTCTTCTTTCTCTTTTTTTGCGGGAGGTGCAAGTTATGAAAGTTGGGCCAAAATAGTAGATAGATAAGGGCATCAGGTATCATTAGTGTGTGTGGTGTTCTTGATGTGCTAATGAACTATTTGAATAACCTCAAATGCAGGAAATGGCTGGGAGAATACTCAATTACGCACTAGTAATGAGGGTGTAATTTTAAACTTCAGAAGTTAACAAGAGGGTTAATACAGCAATTGCATTAATCTTGTATTTGTTTATTTAAAATAGCTCTGTTTCCTGGCAGTGATCTTCTTTTTCCCCATTTTTTTCAAATAAGGCAAATTGGCTTTAGTTGCATTAGTTACTGTACTGGTGAAATACACAGTAAGAGCACAATTAAATAGGTTTAGGTGCAGCTTCACTGTGGAATGAGCCCAAGTTCATTAGATGTGTTTCACTGAGGTGAAGGAGGTCTTGTCAGGAGCGCTGTTGAGCTGTGCCATAATGCATGTGTTGTGAACCCCTGTGTCACACACATGCTGGTGCCTGCTCCCTATCCCCTCCAAAAGTACTTCCCTTTCGGATGTTTGAGAGCTGGAGCTGAATTACTTCAATTAAAGACTCGCACCTCTGCAACTGGCTTGAAGTTTGGAAGTCATTCTAACTAAATCTATAAAGCGTATGTGGTTATGTTGTGCCCCATAAAATACCGTGTTTCGGGCAAGAACTTTACTGCCGGCTGCCCTACACGATTACAAAACCCCTCTGACATTCTTGTGTCAAGTAATAACAGGGATTGCAGCCGTCAGCTAGAGAGCGCGGTGCTGGGCGAGCACAGGTATATGACATGCCTGAGCTGTTTCCCAAGTGGAAATACCAGTTCTGGACAGACTGACCCTTTCAAAGAGTTTGCCAGCTAATCAACCAGCCTGAAGGCTAATTGAGGAGGGAAGAGGGAGGGAGTGCGCGGCTTCCAGTGAATGCCTGCATAAGCATCTATGTTCTTTAAAGTACCTGTGACCTCTCCTTCTAGCAGGGTTGGTTGTTTTTTTTTCTTTGGACCACTTCAGTGGAGTGCTGTAGTTTGATCTCCTGCTGTGTGTATCTGGTGTCTCTGCATGGCTTAGAGGCTTGATTATGTGCAGATAATGTTTTTGTTCTAGCTCATTATTTCAGGTATAAGCTAATGCTCTTTGCTGTGTTTAACCCTGGTCTCCTCTTTCCCTAGCTTTTAATGACCTTGAAAGTAATTTTGAAACTTCAAACGTAGTTTAGCTCTTTCAAAGCAGCAGCACATGTGAGCATGGAAAGGGGAAGAGGGATCTGGGCAGAACAGTTCTGATCCAGTTAGCTGTAATGGAGTACGCGTGTCTTTAACCTGTTAAATGAGGTGGTTCGGTATCTTCAGTCATTCAGGCTGGAGAGCTTAATCTCTACCCACAAATCTCTTCACACTTGTCTAAAGCTTAGGTGAGGAGAAATCCAGCTGCTGTACTGTTTGTTGCAAGGCTGTGATTCCTACATGAAGCATTCAGTGCTGTAGTTCTCGTTAGTGGTGGGCTATAGGGAGAAAGGGAGAAATATCTAAAATAGATTATAGACTGCACAGACATGTGCTGTTTTCTTGAGCATATCAAGAAAGAAAATGAGCAATCAGCAAGGATACCAGACACTGTGGGATTTTTTTCCTCAGTAATTACATGGAAATGTTCATCTCCATTCACAGTTTAATGAGCTAAACAAGCTGCCCAGCCACTTTGGTAGCTGAATCTTTCCTTTGCTACAGAACTCGTTAATTTAAGTCTTTAGGAGAAGGAAAAGTGTCTTTTTTAATTGCCCATTCTTCTCATGTCAATTTTAACTTACGCACTTCTGAGAGGTGACAAAATGAAAAAATGCTGGCTTTGGAATAGATTTCCTTGGGAGAATGTTAATGATAAACTTTTTCTCCCTAGCTACCGTTTATAATAGTTAGGCTAATAGAGGTCCGGGGCATTTCCTGGGGAAATTAATGGCTGGCTGGGGTTAATGGCCCAAGGCATTGCCTCAAGCCATCGACTCTCCCAGCCAGTCATTAATCCCCAGGAAATGCCCTGGTCCTCAATCGTTATTGCTTAATTATAAACAAAGACTTTCCAGGCCTCTTATCAAGTAACATGACACTAAATTCAGCTGTTGACAAATATTACAGATTCTTTGAAAACATGAAGGTCATAAGTCCATGGTTTGTTGGTCATCTTTGTGATTATTCTTCTAGGGGATGGATTCTGCTGCCCTCATGGACTTGTGCAATACTGTGATGAAAAAGTGGCAGAGTGATGAGTGGGTTTCTCAGCATCTTTCTATTGTGTGCATGCATGCTCTTTTTTTATAGCATTAAGCAAGGTATAGAAAAGGTTAAACAAAAGCACTAAATGGAATGTCTTCAGTGTTCACTGACTACAAACCTTTAAGTGTAAGAATCTGAGCGAGGATGTTAATTTTATGTTTTTCTGTTGCTGTTTCTCCCGTCTTCTGTTTTAGCCCCAAGATGTCTTTTCAATGCTGGGTTTGTAGGAACCTCCTCCAGAGCTAGGGAAAGGTACATTAAACCTTCCTCCTGATCCAGTGATTGCTTTAGGTTGCAGCCTCGAGAGCAGCATTTACAGAGTGTATTTTAAGCATACAGCACTGTGCCATCATGGCACAACTTTTTTTTCAGTCCTTATTTGCTCTGAAGTGTAGCAATTTTCCTGCCACTGACAACAGTACTTCAGCTCAAGTTGATGACAGAGGGATGTAATTTGGCTGTTGTTCGTCTCGTGTTACTGAAAGATGAACAATAGCTGAAGTTTAAGCATTTGATGCTACAATGTGGTGGTAGTTTTTGAGATTTATAGATCTGGTACATGCTGAACTTACTACAGTAGTAATACCCCAAAATAGATCTAGGAAATAGATTGGCTTCTGCCACAGGTGAGGAGACGTGTATGTCACTTGAAAATGCTTCCTTTATGTTGATTCTGTAACTCAGTTGGGTTTCTCTTAGCTGCTTGTGGAGAGTTTCTTCAGCTATTAAGGTATCTACCAAATGCTCAGTGATTAAAACATAAGCCACGTGCATTTGTCTTGGCTGTTTTGGGGGATCCTTAAACATCTTTTTTACTGATGCTTTAAATTGGGAGCTGCCCTTTTTGTTTTCTTTTGATCTGGCACATGTCTCTTCATTGCTTTATGTTCTCTTCGAAGGATTTGCTTTGACTAGAACCAGAAGTCTAGTTCTGACTGCAGGTTTTGCAAAAGAAGGCAGAAGAGTAGCACATGATGAATATGAGGAGGTAACAGGTACAACTGAGAGCAAATCAATAAATTAGTCTAGCTCTTTTTAGCCCTTTTGTTTGGTTGATTTTTTTTTTTTTTTTAATGTGGATAAGAATTTTTCTGTTCGATCTTTGATCTGGGAACACCGTGCACTTCCATGAAATAGCCACAAAAAAGGCTTCTGCTCTGTACGAGTGTTTGTAGTACTCTGACCAGAATCATCACTAGATGCTTTCTGAGTACAGGAAGGGTGGGAGAGCCTGTCAGGCTGCTTCAGGAAAGGGTTCTTAGGATAGTGGTGTTAGGATGCTGGGCTTTACTTCTAGGCAGATAATAGATAGGGCAGTATCCCTATCTTAAAGCTATTTAGACTGATGACTGCTAAATATCTGTTAGTTCTTGTGGTAGGACTGCTGTGATCAGGTTTCAGAGGTTAGTCCTGGCTACCCTACTGCCTAGTTAGTGCCATCCTCTTTGATTAATGGATTATCCCAGGTTGCAAAAAAATCAGGGATTTGCTTGGTGACAGAAATGCTATGGTTAAAATCTTAAATGTTGAAGGTTGTCCTGGGTTCAGCAGTAGCAGTCTTTTTTTCTCCTTCTTAGTAGCTGGTGCAGTGCTGTGTTTTTGACTTTCAGCCTGGGAACAGCGCTGATAGCACCAGTGTTTTTAGCTTCTGCTTAGAACGTTTAGGAACTGTAAGGAGCTTTAACCTACAGTTAAAGAAACTGTACCTACCTTGGAGGCTACTGTTTGTTTCTTGGTTATTTTTTGTGGTTTTTTAATGGGAAGATTTTAATCTTCTCCTAAGTTGCAGATTTGGAAAGTGATTAACTGTAGAAGGGACCTATTATACCTGGTAGTCATCAAAATTGCTCTGAAATCCTCAGGAGGCAGGGAATAATGTAGCAGGGGTGTCAAATATAGTCCCCAAGCACAGCTTTCTTACCAGTCTCCATGGTGAAACATGTGAATCTGGACTATTGCACTCTTCAGTGGAAGTGTGTTGTTTGTAACTGAGTGCTTCTAAAGATTGTTTAACAGAGATGAGGATCTTTTTGAAGACAGTAAGATATCACAGGCTATGGTCCTTATAACTAACATGAGGTTTGGTAGACATGTGAGTGTTTCCCAAGATGAGTACAAGCAAAGCAGGGTAGAGATTAGGTTTAGGGACCTTGTATACAGATTTGAGGGCAGTATATGCCCTGAAAGGAATGAAGGGAACTGTTTTTACTTTCCTAGACTAAAGTTGGTCCATTTTTGGATCAGCTGTCAGAGATGGAGTTGATTTGAAGTGACTCAGGATGGTATGTTACAGATGATGTTTCCATCTGTAGATGTTTCCATTTACAGAAGGTGTTTCCATACAAGTGTTTAGAATTGTGGTTGTGGAGTTTAAAGTCAAGTACTTGTCTCTGTAAGTCCTTTTAGTTGCACTGGCACAATATATTGAACTTATTAAACTTTGTAACTATTTCAGATGGTGGTTTTCTCTCCCTATCACTTTAGTTTTAAAAATGTTTTTACTTTTAGAAATTAGACTCCTTTTATTTAGTTAAATCACATGAGCTGAGTCAGAGAACTTGCTTGGTCCAGCCTTCAGTGATAGTTAGAATGCAAGAGGTGATCTGTTTTGTGTAACTCAAATGAAGATTAGTACAATTTTTAGTACAGTTAGGAGGAAAAATCCAGTATGACTGAAGTGCTGTTGTATCTTAACACTTTTCAAAATCCTATGGACTCTGAAATGACTGTATTTGTACTCTTTTCTGTGTGCACATCAAAGATAAAATGAACAAACTTAAAGGTAGAGGAGAGTTGTGGGGTTTCTTTGTTTTTTTTAACCAAAAAGTTTTTGTGATTATCCTGTAAAAAGATTTCCCATTGCCCACTGCTCTCCTTCTAGAGAGCAAGAGATCAGAAACCTGTTCAGTCTAATTGGTGAGTCTGTATGACAGTGAGCTGCCTTATTTCATGTATGGTGTAGAAATAAATGAGTGCTTAAATCCTTTGAAACACAGCACTACTGCAAAAGCCATAGGCTGTAATTAAATTGAATGTGGGGTTGTATTGTCTTGTGCCCTTGGCTATAAACTTGATAACAGACCATGGTACACCCACTATTGTGTTAGAAGCTGGAACCTAATTAGTGATGTTGTAGATTTTCAGTCACTTTCGAAGCCCTTCTGTTCATCTTTTTCCCTGTGTCCTTTCTTTCTTATTTTGCTTTTCTGTTTCTGAAGCAATAAATGCACCCATCTTTTCAGAAGGAAATCATTAAGGGCATGTAGGCAAATATGTATGTGCAAGATAATTTTTTTTATCGTATTTTGGATTCAAGGGACAAGTGTTGGTAACTGCATTTTATCTGATGTGGAAGAGATTTATTAGTGTTATGATAGTAAAAACATATAATCATGTTTCCAGGGAATGTTTTCTAAGTCTCTTCCAGGCATTTGAAGGAGGAGTAAGGAAGGGATGGGAACTTCTTACAATACCTTGATCTAAAAGTAACACTGGAAGACATAGGAATTAATTCTGTTCTGGTTGTTTTTTGAGGATTATGAACAAGGAAAAGTGGCTTTTCCAGGCTTTTAGAAATTCATGTGCTTTTGCACTCAGCCAGTTTTAGTTAGTTGATCTGAAAACCTCCTAACTTGCTAAGAATTTAATCCCTAATGAGGGCAAGTGCCTTCTACATGTTCTTATTGCCATTTTTAGTTTGGGAAATAATCAGTTGTAGTGCACAGATGCAGTATATGTATTTCCAGTAACTTCGTACTTACTTGATATTCTTACCTATTGTATACATCTGTACACTTCTATAGCTAGGACAGATCACTTCAATTAAATTGAAAATGAGTGAAATTTTTAAGCTCTGTTCACTTTACCAATGTATGAAAGCATTGTTTTCACTGTATGCATAGGGCTCATCTGCTCCATATAACACAGTCATGTGTATATATACTTGAGCTAGCACCTCCTTGGGACTTCTGACATGTTTCTTGTACTAACCTGGGAGTTGCACTCTGCTGATGTGACTTACAGTGTTTCTGATACTTAAACTGGGCAGTGTAACCTGGATAATGTCTTATATACCTTTTGGCAAGGAGTAATCACTTGTCTTGAAACATTGGCACTGACAGTGTGAAAGTGATGCTTCTCCTGTAATACTCTCATGGTTTTCCATTGGGGAACAACAGGAGTCCAGGAGGACAAAGCTGATGTGATCTGCAGGGAGGAATGGACTATAAATCTGTTGGTGAACCTTCTCCAAGGTGGAGGTAGGAGAGGAGGCTTGAATGTAGCTCATGGAGGTAGGTGCTGTTCAGGTAACACAGGCTGGACCACTTGTCCTTGCAAAAGGAGGAAGGCAGAAATCTCTTTATGGGTGGTGAGGCACAAGGATAAATTTTGGCTTGCCTCCTGTTTTCTTATCCCAAAGATCTTGTGAAGGTGCTGGGGTGATTTCTGATTTGGCCTTACCTCTAGCACAGTGTTTAGTTTCACTCTCTCCTCCTTAAATTGCCCAGGAACCAGGTCAGATGGTGCTGTTATTTGGTTTAGTTTGCTTTTCAATATACGAAGTGGAAGAAGAGGAGGCTATGTAGTTGGGATTCTTGTGCTTGATAGCTCTAATAAAGAGGCCACAGCTCTCGATCTTCCCTGCAATTTGGCGCCTATGTATGCTGTTACTACTGTTAATCTGTCAGAAACATAATGCATAAATGAATGATTTCCCTAAACCACCACTTTATTTTAAGCTTCTCTCTCTCTCTTTTTCTTCCTTTCTTTTTTTTTTTTTTTTTTAATGTCTGTCTATTTACATTTAAAATTAAGGATTGCTGGATAAATTTCAAGAGCAATTTCTCTACATCCTTCAGCTGAATCCTGAGCTTTTACTCTCTGCAGTGATATATATATAGCTGCTTCTTTCACTACTGTTTATTTTCTCCATATATTTCTAGTAGGCTTCAAAAGTGGTAGGAGGAGGTTGGGCTGAAGTAAGGACAGCATTCTCTCTGATGCTTTGACCTTCAGTTAGTAAGGTTCAGTACTGGCATCCTGAGTTCTTCCTGTGGTCAGGGTTATTGGCTGTGAAGCCTGTGCTTCCCTTGCCAGCGTGAGCTCTTATTTTGTGGGTGAGGTGTTTGCAGTGCACCCAAAGGAGCAGCACTGAAACTCTCGGGTGCAAGAGGAAATCATCAGTGGTTAATTACCAAGCACCCTCTGGCTTAAAGCTCCCCTGGAGAAGAAGCAGCGGAAGCATGTGGTGTGTCTGGCTGACACAGGGGTGGGAGCATGGGCTATGTGGGTTTAGCACGAAAGAGAAGGGGAAATCCGCTCATGCTGCCCTCCTTACTTCTACTTGGGTTGAGATGTTTTCTCCTTGTGCCTCTAGTGTGGGGAGGAGGAGGAGAGAGGAAGGTGAAGTGGGCTTAAATAGCTTCCTTCCTCTGTTCTTAGAAGAGCTGGCTGTTACCTGTGACATGCCTGATAAATTCCTTCCCTCGTATTGAAATTGCCCCATTCAGAAGTATGCAAGACATCTGAAGTGCTGTAATTAACCCATCTAGTTTTGGTGCCAAATTAGGAGGAACTAACTGTGAGAGTGAGGGTGACAAGTTGGAAAGTGTAAATGGGAGCACAGATGCAGTAGCTGATGAACCTATGGCTGTAGTATGAACGGCTTGTGAATGTCAGCTGCTTCTTTGAGGGTTTCCCAGTGTTTCTAATGATGTTTATGACTAGTAGCACTCACATAAAGGAGTGTGCTCTTCCTCCTCATCTCAGATATGATGCCTGCAGTTATTTATCACAGGAGTTAGCTAGAAAATTATTACAGACCAAGTTTGTGGTTATTGGGAGGTAATGATTTGTGTGGGCTTTTATCTAGCTTATCAGTGCTAGTTTCTATCTTGGGTTTAGAAAACATGTCTTTTTCCTGTCATCATGACACTGGTTTCTGGAAGCTCTCCCTAGACCATTGTAAGACCAGATTCATGTTTCTCCTCAATTCTTTAAAATGCCTTTGTTTGGGGTTTGAGAAATAATAAGATGCTCTAAACATGTGGGTTTTGGCAAATAACCAGTCCATAAAGAACTGTTTAGCCTTTTGGTATATTGTAATGCCTTATCTTGTCTCTTAATTTGGTAATGCTCAAGTATGTATCTTGCTGATTATTTTTATTGGAAAATACAGTTTCTCTGGGGGGAAAAAACCCCAAAACATAACAAACACTTTTCTTTATCTGAAAATGCACACTAATCAGTGACTAGCAAACTTGGGAGTGGAAAAGTAACTGTTCTTGGAGGCAAAATGGATAATGCAAAGCTCTGTGGTCCATGAAACCATGTGAGGGGAACTTAAGTTCCCTAGAACTGACTGATGTTGGTAGGAATATGATTTCTTTCCAGCATGAACACTTGAAAAAGTGATATTCCTCAGCAGGGATGAAAACGCAAATCATTTGACTCTGTCTTTTCTACCCAAGTACTGTTTGAAAATAAAATAGACAGAGTGGGGCTAACACAGTTTCAGTGTCAGACTCAAAACTTGACTGCTGCAGAATTGTCTTTTTGAAGCTGTTGCCAATCCAAAACAGTAACAGTTGCAGTTTGACTTTTTTATATACATTTTTTTTTTCCTTTTGTAAAAAAAAGCAGTAACAGCTTTACATTAAAATGTCCTTTCATAGCTTCATAGTTTTGCCTTCCTTTTGAGGTATTTGACGCACTTTCAAAGCAGCCTTATTCCTGGTTTTCTCTTCAGAAGTTCCTGCAAGTTACCTGTTTTGGGGTGTATTTTTAATGTGATATTTTTGAAGTGCACCTGCATTTGTCAGTGGGTTTCAAATAAGACATTATGAGGGTTTTTTGGTGTCTTCTAAGTAGGATCTGAACACAAATGGTATGTCTGAAAGTACTTTTATATACAAGCTGTTCCCTTCAGTTTTAGGCATTGAAAAGTATCAAAAGTAAGGAATTTAGAAAGTAGGGAAACCCAGGTTCGTTGAAACCAGCAAGTACAAATGTGTCGAAATGGGTATTGAGTTTAAAACATGTAGTGACTCAATACTAAATATAGTATTAATTTAGAAGCTAATGCATTGTACAGGTGTATGGAAGTAGCACTACACTACTGTGTAAATAGTAAATGTATCCCCATGGTACAGAGAAGGATAATTCAATGCTCTTTTTTTAAAGTTTGCTTTGGTAATTCATTAGGAAAAGATTCTTAATGCCTGTGCTGAAGTGGAATAATGCTACCCAGTCAGTTTTCCTCAGTACAGTATGTTCACTTCCAACTGCTCATAGGTATATTCAGGATCATGAATGTAATAGTAGGCTAGATATGCAGCACAGGATAATGATATGGTAGTAACTGTTGCAGTCATGTAAAACATACGGCAGGCACTTCCAGAAGCTTCTGTGCTTTGGTTCTTGAGAGATACCAAAGTGTCAGGTCAAATACATATCTTTCCAGGAAAAGATATACTAGCTGATAAATATTTTGGTTTGGTTTTGTTTGTTTTTAGATTTCACAAGGCCTGTGTCCAAATTTTTGCTGAAAAAGCAAAACACTTCTCCTTCCCTCTGCTCCTTCCTGTGCTTTGTAGCTTAGCTGAACACTCTAACTTACTGAGGCATTTCTGTTTCTGTAAAGTGGTGGACTGATTCCACTGGGCACTTTTTTTGCTACAGGGGTGTGATATTACAGGTTTCAGTTGCTGTCAAATGCTCTGGTGTGGTGAGGTTCTGACATTCTTCTGTGCAGATTTCCAGTGACAGAGCTTCCACAACTACCCAGCTACCCTAACCTTCACAGCAGAGGTCCCTTGCTTGATGTATAGGATGGCAGAATCCTCTGCGCCCCCATCCTGCCTGTGGGGAGCTGGTTCAGGCTCCTCCAGCACAAATGAGGAGGGACCTCTGCAGGGATGCTGAGTACTGCTACTGACAGCCTGTGACTCTGGGCTTCTGAGGATTTTCTTCAACATTACTGACAGTGATCTGAAATAGCTGTTACCTCTTTTATCTCAAAGGACTAGACTTTTAGGAGGGGAGGAGAGCAGAGATGAGCATGCCAGCTTATCTGGAGGTCAGAGAGCAAGGGTTAAATAACTGCCAGCAGGATTTTGAAGGCAGAACATAAGGATTTTGTGAGAAGAAAAAGATCTATAAATAAGTTGAAATAGAAAAGGAGGGGGAGAAGGGAAAGCAGGGTGAGAAAATGCTACAAACTGTCTTGTAGCACATCAGTTTGGAAACTAGTTCTGTATACCAGTGTGCTTCTGCTGGATTAGTTTTATAGATTGAAGGGGCAGGAAATAATGCTTCTGTTTGGAGAGGAGCTAAAATTGGAGGAAGAAATTAGGATTTAGTAAAATAACAACCAAACCTTCTTTCCTAATGCTAAATAACAAATATAGTAGGTGCACTGAAGCAAGCTTTGATCAAGGAGAAGGTGGATCCAGACAGCTGGCAAAGAGGAATTATGCATTTCTCTCTTTAAAGTAGAAATGCTATAGAAAAATGTGAAAAACCAGTGAAGGGGTGGGGAGCAAGTTTTGGTTTTCTTCAACTTTAAGGTTAGTTAAAAGAAAATGAGTATGACATAAGTATGACAAGTACCTGATATTATTGTCTCTTATGGAAATTAAAATATAAAGATTTTTTTTCCCCCTTAACCTTAAGAAATGTGGCATTTAAACCAGTGGTTTCCTGTAGCATTTTGTGTCAGAGTAAGCACTGGTTCTTGGGTATGTATCCCAGAAGAAATCCACTATGAGTGCTGTGGTAAAACGGCCTATAAGCGCTGTGTTTGGTTTTATGAGTAATGGACAATAAACTATTTTTCTCAGGCTATTTGAAATACCCTATGTAAACTGTAGTGTCTGGATCAGTTTCTCATTCACATCTTACTAGAACTCAGTGAGGAAGTTAGGAAAACATGGTTTTGATCAAAGTGCTGTATAAGCTAATCATCTATTCCATTAATCTTTAAGCTACTTCATAAAATTCCTGAGAAGAACCCTGGTGGGTTCCTGCTTCATCCCTCCTGGATGCCAAACAGAGCAGGAGCAGCTCCACTGCATGATGGGAGGGCACGTGGGAAGTGTAAGGAGTCTAGAGGAGGGGAGACAGTGGGAGAGTCTTGTTTTTCCCATGTTCATCTGACTCGCAGTTTCCTAGTGGGATACACGTGTTGTTGAATTAGTTCCATGAATAGCTGTCTGCACCCAGAATAACTTGTGTGTGCTAGTTCTATTCTGTGTATATTAATGCCTATTTTTGTTATGTCAGTTCATGCTATATATGAGAACCTTAAATGCCTCAATGGTGTGCTTAATCAAAAAGTTTTTTTTTTCCCTAAGGAAACCAGTGTAAGGTGATAGCTCTGAAGTCAGGAGTTTCTCATTGGTTCTGTGGTGGATGGCTGGATGCTAGCTTTCAGCAACCCATTCTTGAAAAGTTGTTAAGCTGCTATCACACTGTAGTCCACTTTTTTTATAAATATTTTCAAATTTGTACACAACCTCTTTAAAGATTTCTCTTCTATCACGTTTCTGCCAAAGCAAATAATAATTAGGAATCTCAGATCAATATTTACAGCATCTCTTCCCATGCTTTATATATACAGCTATATCAAGATGTATGGTTATGTACTTTATAAGAAACTTACTCAAGGGGTAAGTTTTCATCTGATCAGCAATGTTTACTTGTTGGCAATGGTAGGAGATGCTTTGAGGACTGTTATAAAGGGAGTAGTATTGTGTTTTGGAGAAACTGTCAAATACACTTGCTTTGTTGTGACTTGGAAAATAAAGCTATGTGTTTTACCATGGAAGAAAGTACATGAGAGGGGGCAACCACAACATAAAGCCTCCCTGGAGCAAGTGTGCCATGTGTGTGCCAGTGGGATAATACCGTGAGAGTAAGAAGCTGTGCTTCAGGATATAGGACATGGCGGTGTTGGAGATGGTGTCCCAGCTATAAGGGGAGACAGGCTGAATGACTGAGAAAGCTGGTAAGAGATACTGATCTGGTCGCACCAGCAATTTAGCTCAAAATTGAGTGAGGAAGAAAGCCCTCATCTGTAGTAATGGAAAGCATGGGTTTGGGTGTGAAAATTAACTGTCTTAGTGTGGCTCCCAGTGAACAAGTATCTTTGCAATGCAGGCCACCAGAACTGACACTGATTGTCACTCCTGTTGGCAGCCTGGGTGGCAAGGCAAGGGGAAGAGCTGCCCTTCCTCAGAGGTGAGCTCTTGACAATCAGTGTGGGCTGACGGCCATGTGAGACAGCTTGCTGTGCCAGTGGTACACTTGCTGTCTGGATGGTCAGCTGGGCTGTGGATGTGACATTATCTAAAAGTAGCAGACTTTTTATACCAATTTAAGTGGGAAAACAAGACTAATGACCAAATTCATACTCTCTGTGTCTTTCACTAATAGTGAAAAGCAGCAGTTTGCTTCTTCATCCTGCTGGCTTTACCATCTTCATATAACAGTGCTGCCTTTTACTGATGCCTTCTTGTGTCTAATCATGAAGCAGATGATTATATTTATTTTATCCTGCATGAGCTTCTTTTTGTCACTTGTTTCCCTCCACTCCATTTCTACTCCAGGCAAAAATTATTTCCAGCTGAGAAGGGCTGGATGTGTGTCATTCCAGAGCAATTGTAAATGACCCTACAGATTTGCTTGCAGAAAGCAGAACATATTTCCCCTTGGTGCACATCCCCTTTCCTCACCTAGAAGGCATACAAGAAAGGTCATATGAGGTCAGACCTGAGTGGTGTCTGTGCCCACACTCTGTCCACACATCAGTGGCCAAGAGGAGGTGTCTGTATAAGAGAACAGGAATGGACAAGAAGGTGGTACTTCTCATGTGGATGTTACAAAGATGTTTGCCAGCTCTCCCTCTGAGGTGCAAGTGATGTGGCAGAAGGACATTTATCATTAAAAAGTAGATATTAATGCAGTCCCATTGGGCTTGTAGGATGAACGAGCCCCTTTGCATTTTTCTCTCGAACTGTTTTGATGGGAATGCTGATTACAGACAAGGTAAACTTGTTTGTACTTCGTTAATAACAAACTATAAACTGCCCTGCCTCCCCTTCCCACAGGCAAGGCACTTGAGGAGATGCCAGGCAATTAAAGTACTTAAGACAGTAATTACACTCAAATATACAACAAAAATAAAATCACTGCACATGATTTCTTTTTATGCTCGGTTTTGTTCTCTGCATTTATTAAACCACAGTTCTTGCCTCACGATTGAACAGGAATCTCTCAACTGGGAATACCAAAGTGTGCAACAAGTTTGCTTTCGTTCAGCTAGGTATTAAATAACCTCTTTGGTGGTCTTGCTATTAAACTCTTCACAGCTCTGAAACTCCAGCTTTTTAGGTGGATCTTGGTACAGAATGCCAGAGCACCTCTGAGTCTTAGCACTGATCAGAAGGGGGATGATACCAATGCTCCCTTGAAACTTTTCCTTCCTTAGGTTTCTTGCTAGTTTTCTTGTTGTACAAGGAGTAGCATCTCTGGTTACTGTGATGCTAAGGAGGGAAAGATTGACATAGGCTGAGGCGTTCAGTTAATAATCCACTATTGGCTTCAGATATTTAAATATTTAAATTTAGCTGAGGCATGTTAGACATGTCTATGAACTTGGCTTGTTCTGAACCCACTTAATGAGTTAGCATCCTGTGCTATAAACTTGTGTGTATGCCAGCTCAACGTATTTTTAAGTGAAATTCTTTAGTGACTTCAATGTTCCAGATAAAGTACACTTTAAAAAGATAGAAACTTAACTATAATGAGATCCAGCTGGTGTGCATAAACCTTTCACATTACCTTACGTAATTAAGTTGGCAAGTAATGTATGGGGAAAAGTTCTTGTTGCTTATTCTTTTGTACTGGAGTTTTACAAGGCTGTATAAATACTGTAAGTATTTAATGGGGGAAATGCAGGATTAAAAGCAAACAGCAGATGATGTATGATGCAAAAGTGTCATAAACCAAATGCATAAACATTACGCTTTTGGTATTTAGTGTTAAATGACTGAAACTGATTCGGAGAAACCATCTTTGTTTCAAAACTTGACAGTGTTCTGAATGTCACCTGTAGCTCTCATAATAACAACTTCCAATTGATTGATGTGATTAACGTGACTAGTTTAAAGGTAGATTGTTTTATGCTAGACAATACCAGAGCATGGATTCCTTCTGAGTAATGTTTTGACCGGTCTCTTTATTTGGTATAAACTACATCGCTGTGGTATTCAAAGCAGGGTACAGGCTCACAGACTCCTTGCCGTAATTTAACAACCTGTTCTCCTTTTAACAAACTGTAATTACAGACACATAAACTACATCTTCATTTCTTTCCATGGTAGAGCATGGGAGAGGAATGTGGGAAGGCATTCCTTGTGCCACGATCAATTTACTTGCCTAACTTGCAGTTGTTTCATAAACATCCTAGAAAGCTCCTGAAAATACTGAATGTGGAATGTGCCAAAAATGGTTAAAATGCAAGATGTTGTCCTCTGACAGGCAAGCCCTGGCAAATCTTAGCTTGATGTTACTGCCCTCGGCTGCCCTCCTGCTTTGTGAAAGGCTTTCGCTCACTTGCAGAGTCAGCAAAAGGTACTGTGTGCCTGCGCTTCAGTGGCTACAGCAAACCTTGGTCAAGGGATTATTATGGGGGTTTTTTGGGTGCTGTCATCGTCACCAGCAATTTGGAGTTGCCTTGTTTAGTCCATGAACTGGAACACAGGAGGCATGGGCATAAGGTCTGTTTTGCCAGCTCTGCTATGGGGGTGGTAGCCTAAGGGAGAGGAGTGGCTAAAAAAAGAGTAGTCCTAAATTGCACGGCTGTTTGCTGCATGATGGCGAGTCTGAGCCCTCAGCTATCCTCATTTAAAGGGAATGGTCAGGCAGGCATCATAATGTATTTAAAGCTTAGGCTGTTGTTCTTGTGAAGAGTGTAATTTACAATAATTGCTGCTTTTAATAATGACCCGATTTATTTGAGATGTCTCAATGCCCGCTAAGCACTTAAAATGACAACTTAATTTCAAGATGCTGTTACCAATGTAGGTATATTGACCTCGAGCTGTTCAGGGGGGCATATTGTGGGGTCATTGCCATAGTGAAGGTATATTGTGCTTAGGATCCCTTCTACAGAAGGGAAAATTAATTTTTAACTAGGAATAAACTTTCACTTGTCCAAGATTTATTCAATAAAAGGTGAAAGGAACATTCAGAATGTAAGTGAATAGCAAATATCTTTTGGTTTTGTGGGTTTGTAACTTTCCATAAATCAGTCAGCAAGTTCCCAGTTGTGACAACCACGTCTCATGCTCTGACATTGCAGCTACCACAAAACTCAAGTGAAGGGTGAAATCGACCCATAATAAGGGTGGCAAGCCAAATGAGTGCTATTAAAAAAACAGAGTGCTGTCTTGCAGATTTCTGTCTCAGTTTTTTGTGAGCTGTCAGTACACCAACAGACTTTGAATCACCCTCTCTTTCCCCTGTGAGTCCTCACATTGCCCCTTGCTACACAGTAAAGCAGCAAGCAAATATATATAATGAGACTTTGTGGGGGAAGGATGGGCTGAAGACCATTCAAAGCTCATTCATAAGGATTTGACATGGCTCAATAGTTTGTGATCCTTGTTTTTAAGGAAACACTTATGTTAATGAACAATTACTGTAAAATATGGGAAAGAAATAGGTTAAAAGTCAAAGTAGGGATAATTGGGGCTTCTCTGTTTAGCTCTCTTTGCTCAGGGGGCTGAGGTCCACGCTGCTGCTGGTGAAGCCAGCACGAGGGGCACTAGGCCCATCTCAGATTTTCCAGCCAGGGTGAGTTCTTATCATGCAGCACAGTGCCACCCAAATGTCCCAGATTAAAAAATGAGGATGGGAAGCATTGCTGCCCGGCAGCCTTGGGTCACTTGGCAGGGCTGTGCTTCTTGACAACTGCTTGCTGTGTATGGCACTTGTGAGCAGTCGTCAGACCTGCCAAAGCGGTGGGAGCAGTGGCTGAAGGTGCCCATAGGAATGGCTGTGAGCGCCCAACACCTTGTGTGCTCCCGCTGCACAGCGCGGCTGCACTAGGAGTGAGGTGCGAGCTTGCATCAGCCTTGGAGTGGCCGGTTCCAGGGCTTTGCCAGCTTTTAGCCAAATGCTGGCCTGACCCAACCCTGCTTGGCTTCAGATCCGGTGGGATTGCAGTGCAGCGGGAATAAGAGGCACTTTGTTCTCTGTTGTAGATAGACTGCAATTAAACTCTATAGTCATGAGGCTAGATTTACTGCTGTGTTCTCGATGTTTTGCATTGCACAACAGCACAGACACTCAGAGAGCAAACGAATTTGATCTGTGTTTCCTAAGGATTGTGAAATTCTTCTGTATAAATTTGCTGGCTGAATTTTAAACATGATTTATAAAAGAAGCCTTTCTTCTTGTAGTAAACATGATTTCCTTTTTTATAGGGCTGTAAGACAGATGTTCTTAGTCTGCAAGGTAACTTTTTCAGCATGCTATTCTTAACGTGGGTTTGGCTCATCTTCACTGCTGCACGCTTACTAACTGAAGCTGTTTAATTCAGATACAAAAGAAAAATACTGTTTCTTTCAGCATTTGCACCTAATGCTGGCTTACCAGAAATACAGAGCAAGGAAGGCATTTGTTTTTGCACTGTTCAGAAGCTTTCTGAAATCCTCTGAAGTGTGCTGTGGTTCTTATTTTTGGTCCATTTCCTCTGTCTTCCATTGCAAGTAGACTTTCTCTTGCTAATCTGCTGCCTGAAATACTCTTTGTTTAGGGCAGCAAGTCTCTTTCTGTTGAAATCAGGGCTAGGAATTCAGCTGCAGGGTCACTCTTGGTGCTGTAGAGTTCACTGACCATGTTTTGCTTGTGGCAGTCCTAGCTTTGGCCCCTTTACACAGATCAATGCCAGGCTAACCCCATTTATTGCTACTACTGAGTCAAAACTCTGCTTCTCTTATTTAATTTAGCTCAAAATAGACATAATCCAAACAAGCGTCAGCATGGCAAAAGAGCCAGAAGAATGGGAGGAAGAAAGAAATCCCCATACTCAGGGCTTTTTTTAAGCAAATATACCAAATGGTGCCAGGCTTCAGATGGGAGGAATCAGCTAGTACTGTATTGTTAGACCCTTTATAAAAATCAATTATCATCATTGATTCTAATTTGCATGTGAATATTAGAGTTTATCTTGGTGTCTTCAGTTCCCTTTTTGTGTTTAAAGCCATTTCTAGTGTAACTGCTACTGCTTTAGCTTAGCCATGCATTCAGATTTCTTCTGGGTTCCTTCAGTCCCAGACGAATCTTCTGATTTGCTTCATTGTGCCCCCAGTAGGCGAACCTTCATCCTTATTACTAGATGCCTTCCACTACTTATCACAGCATCGGCCTCCTAGAAACTTCCAGACTTGCTTCTGGTGAAGCGAAGTTGCTGTTGGCAGGAGTGTGTTATTCTCTGTGAAGCTGCTTTGTGCTGGGCACTTTGTAAGGCTTGTTGCTGTGAGATGGGTTAAGAGGTTTTGTTAAAGCAAGTGTGTGGCAGGTAAGACCCCTGGGGCTATCAAGCCCTGTGGCTGCAGTGTAATTTTTTTCTCTATCTGTGGCACACCTCAATATGAGAAAGTGTTGGGATCCTCAGGACCTTACTTGAAGTTTAGATGACGAGACCTGTATGGCGCGGTTGGCATCCAGCCACCTTTTCTGGCCAGGGCTGGAGTTACGAATTCCACTTGCCACACCTCATTCCACACTGCTCGTTAAATATGTGGAATAAGGTGCAAACATACCCTCACCCCTTGTCTTCTGGATTGAAGCTGTGTTCGTTGTGCAAGGCAGCATGGGTGGAAATCATGAGGCTTAGTGTTTCTGCTGAAAATCAAAGCCATCTTGCCATACATCTTTCCTCTCCAGCACCTTTGCCCCAAGAAAAATCTCTTCCCAAACTATTCCTCTTCAGTTCTTCAACTCCATGGTGGTGGTCAGCAGCAATCGAGCTCAGTCAAGTGTGTCTGTAATAGGATGGACGACGGCTGCCATGAGACAAATCTATAATTTAGGAATTGATGTTGAAGTTAATTTATGCTACCCCATGCTAGATGATCACCACAAGACCCCCGAAACCCTTCCTGTTTGTTTCAAATGATCTTTTTTTTTCTCACATTGCAGTTAATCTATTCCTGAACACAACCTTTTCAAGTGTTTATTCCTTAATAACACTTTTTAATAACAGGCTTTGGGGAGACCAAAGCCTGTCTATGTAAATGTTTTTGTTTGTTTATTTGGTGGGGTTTTTTTTGTTTCATTTTTTAATTTCACCACCCTTCTGCCCATTTTTACTGACTAAATGCCATCTCCTTCTTCTGCCTGCCCATTCCTTTTTCTTGCAGATCCTTGTTGTTCCAATTGGAGATGCTTCAGTTTCCCACTCTGAACATGGGCTTTGCATCTCTGTTGCCTCCTTTCCTTGCCTCTTGCAGGAATGGTAGTGCTTCAGCCTCTTTTTTTTTTTTTCCTCTTTCCATGCTGGGGAGGGAGCTGATGGCTTCCTGCACTGCTCCTCTGGACAGAAGACAGGATAAAGTAACACACAAACTGTAAGGTCTTCCTGATGTCTCCCTCAAATTTAACCTGGTTCCTGATAAAACCCATCATAAATGTCATCTCCCAGGCTTTATCTGGAATTGCTCTTTTAAAGACTCCAGATGTGTTGCTGTATGATTGTCCCTTTATCTGCTGCTTTACCTATCAATGGCTCCTCTTGTGGTGGTTTCTTCTACTTTTCAGATCTCTGTTGGAATGTGATGGGGGTTTTGTTCAGGATATTTAAAAGTACTCATACGTCTGATACTCAAACTGCTTTTTTTTTTCCTTTGACGCTTCAAGATCTTGTAGTCTTGATCCTTCTTTTAAGTTGTTCTTTCTCTATTGCTATAAAGGATATTTCACCTTAGCAGCATATTCTTAGAATCATAAAATCATAGAATAGTTAGGGTTGGAAAGGGCCTTAAGATCATCTAGTTCCAACCCCTGCCATGGGCAGGGACAACTCCCACTAAACCATGTCACCCAAGGCTCTGTCCGACCTGGCCTTGAACACCACCAAGGATGGAGCAGTCACAACATACCTGGGCAACCCATTCCAGTGCCTCACCACCCTTACAGTAAAGAACTTCTTCCCTATATCCAATCTAAACTTCCCCT
>WYDI02018093.1:0-26540 GCA_009867235.2 Psittacus erithacus
AGCAGCAGTGGTTTGTGTTATACCTTAGTTACTGGACTGTTCTTATCTCAACCTGTGGGAGTTACATTCTTTTGATTTTCCTCCCCACCCCTCTGGGAGCCGGGGAGGAAAGGAGAGGTGTGAGTGAGCAGCTGCGTGGTTCTGGGTTGCCGGCTGGGCTCAAACCACGACGCCTTAATAAATTTAGTGGCAAATAGAAAGATGCCCAAAAATACTGGGGCTTGATTTTGAGATAGGAGTGTTCCTTTACATGCCTCCTTTTCTCTCAACAGAGGCAAGATGGGTTGCTAAATTGTAGACTGAGAAAAGCATTAAAAAAATTATAATAAAAAAGGGCAGAGGGGCAGAAGCAGGCTGGTAAGAAAGAAGAGATGGGAATTGTAATGTTTATGAAGCCAAAAGCTAGAAAATTAGACTAAAGGATTCTCGTAATTACTGAAACTGAGATTGCAAAGTTCTTTTTAAGTAAATTATGATTTACAGGATAACAGATAAAGAAAGATTTCACCACCATCACCTGTAAAATTGCATTGGTTTTTATCAAGTAGCTCCTGTTGAGCCCATCTAGTTGATGAACATTGTTATCAAGTAGCAAATATAAATGACTTACGGGGATAATATTTCAATATGTAATGACATTGCTGTATCTCTGATTCTTTTAAGATCTGGGTTATTAAATATTAAATATCAAAGCTGTAAATTATTGTAGCAGCTTTATACAACTAAATTAAGTTCAAACAAAACGTAATTTCCTTAATCATTGACTGTAATCCTCCAGGAACATATGCTATTAACTCAGCTACAAATGGCACAGAAATTGTATGACTTCAGTTAAGTTATTTTATATCAAATTCTAATCCAGGGCAGAGTCCTCAGTAAATCTCCTGCAGGGATTTTAATGCTTCTGCAATCATACTGGTGCTTTACTGGAGAGCTAATCTTTTTATATTCTGTTTTTTCACTCCTTTGTCCATTTCCTTCACACCCTTACTGAGCTATAGCCAGTACCTTCTGTCACAGATCATGTTTTAAAAGATCTGGCTTTCCCCTCTTGCATTTGATTGGCGAAAGTCAGGCCTTCACTTATGACAGAATCAGATAGTTTGGGGGTTTTTTTTGTTTCACATATATAACTGAATCATTCCCATTAATTTCAACATGTATGTTAATTGCCACTTGTAAACTCTCTATAAGGCTGTCATAATTATTCACAGTTTGCAGTCAAGCATTCAGAAAACAGAACAATTTCCTCCTCTTTGAGAACCCTAATGGAAATAAAATTAAGCAGATTTAATTTAAGCAAGAAACTTCCTCAGAGACTCAACACAATGATCAGATAATAAAGAAATAAACTTTAAAGCTTTAGGAGGTAAGACTTGGAGAAACCTCTAGAGATCTTCTAGTTAGCCCTGTGCCCCACAGCATGATCAACTAAACTGCTGTCATTCCTGACAGATGTTTCCCTAATCTGTGTTTAAAAGCCTGCAATAATGGAGACTTGACATCTCTCTGTGTAATCTATTACAGTACTTCACCATCCTTCCTAGCAAGATACGTCTCCAGACATCTAATTGCAATCTTTCTTGCTGTTTAAGCCTTTTACTTCCTTCCCTATGCTCTAGAACTGGGAAACAGGCTATTCCTGGCCTCCCTGCAACAGCTTCGTGAACACTTGGCCACTTCCATCTCTCCTGTTTTCTCTAGACTAACAGCACCCCCTTTTTCCTTCCTCAGCATTCTTGCTTTCTAGACACTCTACCCCACCAGTTTTGTCTTGGAAATGCATCACCTGAAATAAGGTAGTTTAGCCTCTCCCAGCATCAAGGATGGAGGAACTAATAGCTCAAATCTGGCATATTACAGGTCTGTTAATACATCCCAGTGTGCCTCCTTCATAGCAGAACAATATTGCTGACTGGCATTGAATTTATGACCCATTCTCAGCTGCTTGCTTAATAACCTATAATTATTTCCTTATGAATATTGTAAATCAAATCTTCAAAGTCTCTTGAAGATGGCAAATAACCACTACCCCAAAATTTCACTACCAAAACATTCCAGTTCATAAGTAAGCAATAAAAATAAATTCTGAGACAGCCTCCTTTGTTCATAGCTCCCCCTACCACCACGCAAAATAAAATGAAAAACCTATAACCAAAAAAATCAACCAAACAACCCCACCACAAAAACCCACCAGGGCACATAACCAGCAAAACTCCTGGAACTTCTGTACTTCCTCCTCACAGGATTTCCAACCCTTGCACTCCTGTCTAAACTGAAGTCTTCTAGGTGTCTGAGCAAGGCTCTTGATTCTATAAGCACTGCAACCTAATAAGGATGTCGCTTTCACTACTTAAAAATGAACCATTTGTTTATGCATTTTATTAATTTCTTACTATAGAAGCACTCTTGCACTTCTCCACTGGATTCTTCCTCATTGACCAAACTCACTTACACTTCAGGTAAGGCCTTCTTACATGGAAGACAGCCAACACCTTGCAGGTTTCAGTTCTGTATTAATGTGCTAATATGACCATCCATTTAGCAACAGCATGGTACCATTGACTTGCATTCAAATTATGATCCACCTCCAGTCCTAGTTTCTTCTTGGGAACTGGCATAATTTTTAACATTTATGGGGTCTGTTTAGCAAAATCAGCATAGTGACTCAGCTCAGAAGCAGAAATTAGACAAATATATGTGCAGACGCTCTGTGGCACAGCTTTTTGGAGTGCCAGACTTTACGTTCCCATAGAAGGTCACTGGTAGTGGAGGCACAGTAAGGTTTAACATTTCCCAAAAGCATCAGACACGCTGCAATTAACTAATACATGGAAGGGACATGTAGTAGATCCTGATAAGTTGTCTTGGATGAAAATTCCACACCATCATGTCCAGGATTTGCCAGAATATGGCAGCTCATCTGGAAGCATCTCTCAAATGTTCCCAGACACAGGCAATTCTCAGCACTCACTTGGACAAAGTTTCCAGACAGAAAAAAGGAGAAGAGGCTATATCATTAGCATAGCACTCCATAGAGACATGAGTCTTGCTTTGAGCTTGGATCAAAGCTACACTACCAACCTACCATTTCATAAACTGTACTGATCTCACTTCAAGTCAATTTCTTTAGAGACTAAAAAGTCTCTATTACTGTAGCCATTTTGGGTAGAAGCAAAGGTCCATTTATTCCACTGTCTGCCTTCAACAGTAGACCTAGCTCCATGCTCAGCAAAAGAGTAAAAGAATAAGGTAAACACAAAGTTTTTCCACTAAGTACCCCATAGCCCATGATCAATTGGTCTGACAATTGTAAATTGCAAATTAGTGAAACTATGAGAAGAACAGAATTAGTGGAACACTAATACATGTAATGTCATAGTGAAAAAAAAACAAACACTTGACCATCCACTGACCCAACAATTCCTTGCATACTTCCTTTTCACTATATATTAGAACAGTCTGTCTAGTTATTATGGTGTTTGTCAATTGTCCCCCATACATCTTCAGCCAGCTTTATCATGTTTGTGTATTTAACTTTCTAGAGTTTATAATTTTGGTTTTCTTCATCTGGACACCACTTCAGCTTTTTGAAGAATGCAGTCTTGCTCCTGCAATCTCACCCTGCCAATGCTGCCTTATTTTCACTCTCTGTCAAGCTTTTCTTGATACGCAGTTATTTCCTCTCCACTTCCCATGTGATTTACAGAAGCAATAGCCATACACACTACAAAGGTTAGGCCTTCCATCTGTCTTACTTTCAAAAAGCTTCCTGATCTGTGTCTAGTTTTCCCTTTTGAAGCTAAGCACCTCAATGTTGGAGAACTCTGACTTGTCTTACTCCTGAAAGAATGCTGAGTCTAAGCACATTAAGATCCTCATTTCAGGGGAGCTCTTCAGCCATTACTCTCTACATCAGATCCTGTAAACCACTCAGAATTAAAGTCAAGCATTGCCCTCATGGGCTCCTATGAAGCAACAAACCAGCCACCTACACATCTAAAAATGTACTCATCAAGTCTGGATGCCATTTCTGCCTCTTCTAGACTGAATCACTGAAGTGACCCATACCTACTTACTTACTTCCTCTACTCAGCCTGTTGTGTCACCCTAACGGTCCACTGGTCAGCTAAGCAGAAACAATATTCTATATTCTTCCTACTTAAGTTTGGGACTTCCACTAATGTGAACTCTGGGTTGTTCCTTGAAGAAATTACCCTGTTAAGCCATTCAGCTCCAAAGTGTCTTTAATATACAGAACTACTACCTATCTGCAAAGCTCACCACATCCTTCCTGAATATACAATATCATGGGAATGTCCCACTGATCATCATCTTTCCAAGTTTATGACATCTGTGCTGTTAGGATCTCCATAAACAACTAGACATACCAGTTCCCCCATGTCATTTCTTAGACATCAAGCATTCCCACAGAAGAGTATCTTGTTTAAACAGCCTATCAGTTCTGTCTGTTCCCCATTTCCCCTTCAACTGGGTTTGACCTTAACACCAGCGGAAGGGCTGTGAACCAGCAGCACTCAAGGCACGATACAGCAGGGTGGCTGTTGGCAGAGGATTATCAGTAGTAGGCCCTTGATTTGAATTAATTTTCCTTTGAGTGAGAGAAGCTTGATTTTGTTGCTTCCAAAAGGCAAGCTTCACAGTCCATTTATTTACTCAGGCATTTCCTGAGTGACCTATACTGCAGAATAGCCTTTTGTTTCTCTTTTTTTCTGGATAGGGTTTTTTTTAAATGGTCACTACCTCCATCCCCCCAACCCCTAAGGACATCAGCTGGCCAGTGCCAGCTTCAGCACTTCATAGAGAAAGAGCCTTGGTTTTGCAGTGAGTAAAACCTGGATCTTAGCAATCGAGGAAAAATATCTCCTTAGAAAGGTCACAACTCTTAGAAGAATATCTTCTTGTGTTTAAAGCAGAACAGGATATTTAAAACCAAAATAGCCTAGGAAATCAGGATCTTTGGAGTGCCACAGTACATTACATGGACTTGATTTTCCATCTGTATTTTACAATGGTATATCTCAATTTAAGTGCTTTGGCATTAAATTAACATAAAACTGGAGCAACAGTGACAATTCTGATCAAGAGCAATTTTCTCCTTGGTTACCCAAGTGCGATTCAAATAAAAAAGTATAATCGCTATAAGAAACAACATAAATTTTAAAGCTATTCTGTAGTTTATAAACTGTTTCTACAGAAGATAAGGGTCAGACTAGATGTAGGTGACCTAACAGTCAAAGTTCTCTGCATTTTTTGTATAAATTCCAATTAGCCTATTTGGTAACATTAGCATTTGATCTCAAACTGATTTCTGGAGCTCCTTACTGGGGCTGCTTCTCAGTCCTGAAGCAAAGTGTCGATTATACAACAGAGTAGTTTGTCTAGGCTTCAGTTCTAGTTAGCTTTTGTATCTTCTGTTGCACACAGGGATTTCAGTATTGAACTAAGTACACAGTTTCTGCTTTCTCTAATGCCATTTTAAACGGATAATTTTCAAAGCTCCTGGATGTGAATTATATCTTTCAGGGGGAAGGGAGAGGTAAGAGGGTTTTGAAGTCTCAGTAATGCAGTGCAGCACCTGCAAGGTGCTAAAAACGCTAAAAAGCAAGGAAGATTCAAATTCCATTTTTGTCTCTTATCTAAAAATCTATGATATGAGAGCAACAAGCGGGGTTAGCAGAGAAATGGTGCAGTTGAAACAAACCTCCCTGCCGTTCAGTCCTTGAGCAGATGATAGAGAGAGGCAGAAAGAAACCCCTCACGCCCCTGGCTCAGCGTGCCCAGAGCTGTACTGAGCGCTGCGCACCACTGCAGCCTGGAAGCGTGAGCTGCCTTTTTTGTTTCCATTCCCTCTAAAAAGTTTTCAGGAAGTCTGGGGGAGGGGCAATGCCGTTTCTTTTTTGTTATAATGGGCCCCTTTGTGGAGATGGAAGAGATCTGTGTGTCTGTGGTGCGCACGCTTCCCAGTGATTCCCAGAGTAACTTCTCAGGGCTCCTAAAAAGCGCAGGGGCCCTGCGGTGCGGGGAGAAGGGGAGGGGGCTGCTCCAGGATGGAGCTGATGGTGCTGCTCAATGCTCTGGTTACTCGCTTGCTCTTTATGTTACACTCTGTCATCGGGGTCTGGAGAGTTACTGCAGTGAAGAAAGAACCCAAGTACTGGCTGCTGGCACTGCTCAATCTTCTTCTGTTTCTGGAGACAGGGCTTACCCTCAAGTTTAAGCAAGGCAGAGGCTACAAATGGTGAGCATATTCCGCCGGCTCCGACGAGCTCCTCTTGCTTCTTTGCATGTACAACGCTGCAGACGCGAGGCTGACTTCGAGCGGCTTCCGCCCGAGAGCTGTTCTGCCCTCGCTTTGTTACTGCCAGGCTTTCAGGGGGGGTTGCCTTTTCTCCCCTGCTGCACCTGGGGATGTGTGTGTGGCAGGGGGGAGGAAGTTGGTTAAGTCCTGGCTAGTCCATTGCCAAAGCCAGAGGGCTTTCAGGTGGGGAAGTTTTGCAGCAAACTGCTTGGGAGCCACTCTCTGTACAGCTCTGTGCGTGTATCCATACTAACAGCTGAAAATGTGGGAAACGTAGCTACAGGAGAGGTACACCTCCTTCCTTGGGGCTGCATTCCCTATACTTGCTACTTGGAATTGTGCTAACACCACACAAATGCATGAATCAAAACTCGGAGACAAATAAAAGATGAGCAGCAACCACTCTTACAATACAGCAAGAGTGGCCTGATTATTTGGATTTGAGAGGTTATTCCAGAGGGGACGTTTCATGCATGAAAGGCTGACTGAGAAAAGAACAAAAAAAGTTAGTCATAGCAGAGTTTGCCTAAGCACATGGGCTTTTACATGCATTTAAAGAACTGCTGCAATCATCTACAGCTCACAAGCACTCAGCCAAAACAAACACTCTGTAGAAAGGAAGTGGTCATGTAACTAATTGTCAAGATTTCACTCGGACCTATTTTAGAAACTGAAACTGCAGACAGGCCCTGAGACAAATCCAGGACCAAAAAAAAATAAAAACCCCAAAATTATTAATAAAAAAGCCCCAGAGTATTCCAATGATCTTAAATTTCTGCCCATTGCAACCTGTCAAACTCATTTTAACAAGTAGTGTTATGTGACAATTTATGCAAGTGTTCCATGCTCTAAATCTGAATGTAATAAAATCTGTGATAAAGTCTGGAACACAGGAAAATTTAACAACAGCAGAGCTCCAAATGCAGAGTTATGAGACAGAGGCAGATTGAGCAGATCCAATTCACTAGAGAGGAGACAGCAGCAGAGTTTTCATGAAGGAACACTTGCTATGGCAGCTTTTGGAAATTCCAAAGCAAAATAGCTATGGAAAGCAAGATCCATTTTAGATGATGAATACATGTGCTGTAAGGGCTAAATTTAGCTAGAAGGAAATTTTGAAAGTAGATGTGTTCCAACACTTTAAGCCTCATGGTAAAATATGTTAGAGCTGTAAAATAGGTAAGAACTGTAGACAAATGGCCAGCATCTATTTGCATTAGGATAACTCTGCTCCAGTGGAAAACACTCACATTCAGAACAGGCAGTAACACCCACATTTTCAGAAAACACCTCCATAGACAGTCACTGATCCAAGCAACAGGCAGACTGTGCCACAGGGCTCTCCTGTTTCCAGGAGCCTCATATTCTCTCCATTCATTATTGACAAAACACTTACTACACCAGCACAAAAATTTAAATGGCACACTTGGAGAAAAAAGTATTACTGTGGGCCTGGCCACTTGATATTTCCTCTAGATTGCTCCTTCTGAAATAAAGGCAGGGTTAAAGCCCCTGTAGTCTCTTGGCCTGATGTGTTATCATTAGCTCAGCATTGCTAACCTGCCAGCTGGATAGATTTTTCATGTGCTACATGAAAATATTAAAAATATATAAAAAATTCCTACAGGAAATACTATAAAGTATGTTATTTCTCCCATTTGAATGAGGTGTGTCCTTTCAAAAATACCAAACCAAACAAACAAAAAAACCCAACTAACAAAAAAACTGAACAAGAACAAACCCACCAAAAAATGCAACAAAAAACCCACCCCAAAATGAAGAAACCTAACCCCATCCTAGACTAAAACCCCACAAAATCACTTTTTTAAAACAGTAAGTAAAAAACCCCACTGCTAAAGTAGACAGCACACCCTCACCCTCACCCTCAAAAAGAATCAGAACCCCCCAACAAAAAAGCCCCAAATACACACACCCACAAAACCCCCAATTCCCCAAAGCCCCCAAAATCCAATCCAGAACTATTTTAGAGGGAATTGTTTGAAATATTTCAAAGCAGCTCAGCAACCCAGTAATCTTCCCAAGCAGCAGTTTTGTTTTGTTTCTTTTTCTTTTGCTTGATACTTAATCTCCACTGGCAAGGTCAGAGTTACAAAAATAAAGGTACATTCAGGGTAGGAACAAACAATAGATGCAACAACATTTGACCAAACCATTGCTGTGGTTACATACTTGTAAGCAATTTAAATTCATTGCAGGATGCGCCAATGACAGGATAGAAGCAATCAAGCAAGTATCCTGAGTTTGACTTCACTGCTCAGTCCTGGGTCTTTACATATATGTGATAGAAAGACTGATGCGCACCTCAGCAGCATTGCAGTTATGCTCACTCCATACTATAGCAGAATAAGATGGAACATTAGTTGCATTAGACCTCATTCCCACTCTGAAAGGATAGGAATTAATAATAATAATAATTAAAAAAAAAATCAGCAACCCAAAAAACCCTGTTCTGTGTTTAGTAAGAAAACATCAGTAACCCTCACAAGAGTCAGTGCTTGCAGAAGTAGTGGAACCTCTCTACCACTTCCAAGTAAACTCACCTGAAGAAGCTGAATAAAGCTTCACCATCATAAGTTGTATAGAAGACTGTCAGGGAGAAAAGAACTAGAGACAGAAATGCTAAAGAATTATGCAATTGCCAGTGAAAACGGGGAAACAAGGCCAATACCCATTTTCATAAACTATTTTAGCCTGCACTGAAAGACCTACTGAAGAAATTATTGTTCTAGGCAAACTGATGCTATTTCTACCTTCACTGTGTCAATGCACAGGGTTCTGATCAACAGCCTTTATCCCAGCATCACTTAGTGAAGGGACTTACTGTATTAATTCACCTTTCATGAAATCAGGAAAAACATGTTAGCTAGAGGGTTTTTTAAGTACAGAGAATGCTGTGATGGAAATACGAGCAGCAAAGTGTTTTTGGTTATTCTTAACAAGAGATCTTCCATATGTGTACAATAAACCTGTGAGTCATAATACTGACAGCACGAAGAATTTGGAAAGAATATCAACTCTTATTTGCAGTTATCCTATTTCTTAATTAACCATATGGTAGGAGGCACAAGATACTACTCAATGCAGATAGTGATAGGATATATGATATTTACAATGTGATATAATACCAAGCTATCTTCTATTTTCTTCCACAGGTTTTCACCAGCAATATTTTTGTATCTTATTTGCACAGTACCATCACTATGGCTACTAGAAATTCATCATGGAACTCAGGTATTTGTTATGAGATAAGATGGACTAATTATTGGTGCATTATTTGATGGGTTGGATTTGGGCATACAGACAGAAATCTGCCAGGTCTTCTATTTTATACTGGTGGGTCTCCCAATCCAGCTACAGCTAGACTATGACTACTGTGCATTCCTTAACTACTAAGTCATGAGCCTTATTCCTAGCTAAAATTGAGACCGTTTATTTGCATTTGTCTGGGGAACAGAGGACTAGAAGTTTGAAAAACAGCCTTTCACCCCCAATTTACCACGTTGAATCTTCATGAGGATGGGGAAAGAATTTAATTGTTTTAGAGGCCTTTGTAAAATAAAGTGTGAGTTTCACAGCCCTTACAGGCAGATATCACAACTAGCAAGCAAGCCAAAATTGAGCCAGGCATCACTGAAAGAAGTCTTAAACTCAAATTGCCTCATGTTTCCTTGAACCTAGGAGAATACTTACAGATTACTACCACAGATAGCTGGCATGGTAATTTGTCTGTCAGTGTTTACATCCTTTCTTTGTGCTGTATAGTAATCCAGGATGGGGTGTCTGGATTCGAATTCAGGACTAAAACACATGGTAAAATTATTAAGGCAATTGTTCTTTTGACAGATGGAGCCAGTTAGGGCAAGAACAGAGCCTGTTAGCTCAGCAGCTCATGTTGAGTGAAGCACCTCCTCATAGGCTGCTTTCAAGCCCCTGCAGCACTTCCATGTAGTGAGAAGGGGATTCTGGCTCTCCCAGAATTTGCACATATGCAGTACCTTACATCCACAACAGAAAAGGGCCTGATAGAAACAAGAGCAAAAAATAACAGAAAAAAAAATACACAGATTAGACTAAGAAGACCTAGCGCCTCATTTTCTCCTTTGAAACATTGTTACAACCCACAGAAGCATAATCAAATATTCAAAATTGTGTTTACAAGGAAAATGCCTGAGGCTTTTTCTAAGTACAGCAGCAGGAATTTATTGTCTTCTTGTTTTGCCCGATCTCCTTAAACAGTCACAGACAGGTAATGTGGATATTGAGAACATTTGTCATAGTTAAATCTCATCCAAGAAACAGGCTAATTCTGTAGTCAAAGGCAGCAGTTTATTTCCCAAAATGATGTTAGAACATGGCATACTTTGTTCTTATTGATATACTGCTACTGTGAATTAAAGAGGGAGTATATCAAGTTAACAGCTTAGTTTATACCTGGAGAGATAGGATAGAGAGTTCTGGAAATACACAATATAACAGATTCAGAAACAGTACTTCCAGAAGGGCAGCAGCCCTCCTAATAATCTCAAACACAGCACCCAGACTAGTACTATTCTTGATACTAAGGTATTGCTGGGATTTTCCTCATTAAAATACTAACAGAAGAGGTGATTATGCAGTTACTAAATACCCATATTTAATATATGTACTATGAAAACAGTTTGTGGTCTTTAAGGCAGTAGAACTTTGATCTTATGTTAAATCTTTAACAGAAAAGATCAGCTGCTTATGTTGGTACTGTTACTTGAGGTGCATGCTAATATGCAGCCTCTCTTCCTGAAGACAGAGGCAATTCTGCCTGAGTACTGCAGAACTGGACATAAGTAAAACCATTAATATATCAATAGTGAAATACTGTCTGCATAGGAACTACTGGCTTGCAGTAAAGTATTTGGGGATGAAATACATGTTTTGGAGAGACCATAAAGTAAACTGAACTCTACTGAGTGAAAAAGTTGCTGCCTGCAGAATAGTGGCAAGAAAATTAAAACCATTTGATCCATTGAAAAAATCCCAAACATCCTTTATTAAGAAAGTATGGGATCTCAGATAAAAAAATTCCTGTTACCTTTTCAACTCTGTCACATCGCTGTCACAGAAAGTGATAACTGACCACCTTTTTGAGGGTTTACCTGACTACCTGTGCTGTAGTGAGCATAGGCTTCCCAGTCAATAAGAAGATATATACTTGGCAAATATTATATTTTTAAGTACCTTAACTTGAATATTCATTACTTCCTTAAAATGTCAGCACCCATTCCCTTGGCCTCATTCTGAAGTGGGATTCCCTTATCAGCTAAAACTCTAGTATATCACTCTCTCAGAAGAGATCTTACATCTTTCATCTTTTCTCTTCCCTCCCATACCCATTATCTTCCTCAATTTGGAAATCAGCTTAAGCAATCTTTTCTCCCTGTTTTACTTTACAGCTGTCCTATACCACCAAAATGAAGCAGTCACGGTTGCTTTGAATTTCTGACATCACACATGTTGCCATAGTGATGGCCACTCTGGTTCCAGCCAATCACAGAGAATAAGAGGGGTACCTGTTGCTTGGCAGAGGGCCTGCTTCAGGAAATGGCGAGCCTCTCCCATGCCATACTCAGGCTGCCAGCCATATGTTAACAGGATTGAGGGTACTCTGCCTTTGTATTCAAGTACCAGTTTCACTATTTCAGTGCTGGACTCATTGTGAAAAGTTTTAGCTAACCTTGGTTATGTTTGGGAATAAGGGATTGTGAATAACATGAAAACAGAAATTTGCTGAATTAGCTCAGTTTCAGGAGTACCCCATGCACTGATAGCAAGCTCTTTGCTGGCCATATATTAGGACAATGCTATGTCATGTAACAGAATTTCTGGTTTGATTAGATATTTTATAAATCAGACAAACGTAAGCTACATGTCAGAATTAAGAATGAAGTAAACCAAGCTAGAGTTTATGCAAAATGTGTAAAATTTCTTCCTGTTTTATTTTTGCATGGTTAAAAGACTTAAGCATTTTTGTTTAGCTATGCACACAGTCTTGATACCCAGGAGTAACCTAGGTAAACCACATTTATAAGCTGCCTGTGAAATTTAGCATTTTTCCTTGCCACATTCCCATTAAGTCAATGCACATACATAATTGGCTAGGCAAATATGCCTGGCACCAGCAGTCCTATTTATATGCATATACACAATGAAAATAAAAGCTCTTCTCCAAACTTCCAAGTGAATCACCACCACGATCACCACTTAATAAATATTCAGAGAGAAACAAACCAAAACAAGATACGAACATACTTACATTAAAAATCAGGAGCCTACTTAAATGAATGGCTTTGCAGATGCAGTTTTCCATTTCCTGTCTACATGCAGTTGAGAAGAGATATGGACCCAGCCCTGAGGAGTGCCATTCAGTCAGAGTTCATGGAGCCTTGCACTGAAATAGTAACACTGCCCCCCTCCCTGCTCAGCTTGAGTAGTTGCAAAAGTTATGCGTAAGGAACCTGCAAAAGACACTGATGAAGTGAATTAATTTTCTTAAAGGAATATTCTCTGCACATTTGTGCCACTAGGATGGAAGGGAAAAAAAAGAAAAAAAAAAAAGAAAAAGGAAAAACTAAACAGCTGAAAGAGCCCCCTGCTCCCTTGCGAGCCTCATGTACACTATGGCATGCTTTCCTCCACCTCTGACCAGTGCTGTGAGTTGGTGATTCCAGCAGCTCCTCTGCCCTTTGCAGAGGTTGTACAGACCAACTGTGAGAGCTATCTGCTCTCTGTTGTTGTCACAGGAGAGCCATGGCATTAGCTAAGCAGCAAACATGCACCTTGGAACACACACAGTAAAACTGCTACAGGCTCCTATTTCACTCCTGTCCTTCAGACTCTCAATTTACTTGTTGGGAATTCTCACAGTGTCTGAGAAGGGATGTTTGTGGAGGTAGCCCCACATCTCCACAGATGTTCACCATCATACACATACACATATGGCAAACAGCTTGCCCTACATGGGTCCTGCCTCAAATTTGGCAGATTCATCCCTGAGAAATGGGGCTTTAAAAAGCGAATAAGAAATCTCTAAACTCTGATGTGACGTTTAATGCAAGTTCATGGCTCACTTCCTCTTACCTGTGCCAGACCAGGCAGGGGAGCAGAGGAGTGAGCTCAAATGCAGACCAAAGGCTGTCAAAGTGAATTAGCCTTCCTCCTCCAGCACAAGTTAGTAACCCATTTGCCCTACCCAGACAATTTGTTTCAAGGTAGATACTAACTTCATAGTATTCTAGAGTGGTTATGCCAGTTACGCAGTTCATGGTTTCCTTGGCCAACTGTGTCACACTGCCTGTGGGGGTTACTCAGAAAGGCTGACTTTGACCTCAAGGGGCTGGCCTCCATAGGCTTTAGAATTTTCTACAGGCAGCAGATAAAGATATTCCTTCAGAGCACCAGTTAAATTTTGTTTCTAAAACATCCTCTGAAGAAGCTGTTCTGTCCCTCTCCTTTGGTTAAGGGGCTAAGTGAGATAAAGCCCCACAAGGCTCTAGCCAGGCAGAGTGGCAGCCCCTCCATCTCACTCTTTCTGTGTCCAGAACCCTAGACTTTCCTCTTCCACATGGAAATATCATCATCCTTACATCCGTATGAGGATCTTTCAAAGCTTTCACACCCACAATCCAAAGGTGGCAAGCATTCTGTTTAAGAGTCTTTACCTCCCATTACAAAAGCAAAAAAGCCTGATTTCTTTCCAAATTTTTCAGACCATGGGAATTTGCTCCATTTATTTATGGTAAGAGGCAGCATTTACCCAGATACTGAGCAACATTATTGGGGACCAAATAAAGCATCAAAGTAGAATCTGAAATTTGCTAGAATGTGACATTTGCTGAAAAATGTTGCCTTTATATTGGCAGGCATTATGCTGAACAGAGCTACTCAGTATGCACGAGAACACATTCCAATTGTTGCATAAAATCACTCTCCATGCAATAAAATGGTGGGGGGCCCAGTGGAGAAATCCAAATCATCTGTTCTCTGGCACAAATAGGACAGGATAAAAGTCTTTAATAACAGCATGGTTTGATTTTCTAATTATCTCTTTTTATTACAATGCAAAGAGATGTTAAGGGATTGCTATGAAGACAGAATTTTAGAACCATACCCCAGTTGCTCCAGGGCCAGCCTTGCATGTGAACTAAGAAGGGCAGTGCAGTGCTACAGACCTACTGGTTTACTGCAGTTGACGTAACAGTATGTTTTAGCCAACATTCTGTTTCCCAGAGCACTGGGTACTTGGAGAAAGCAAAAATACCTGTTTTTCCTCTACTCTACAGGGGTAGGCAACAACACAGGTCCATTTTTCTTAATTATTCCTGTGTCTCACCTCTCACATCATGAACCACCTTGTAGAATAAGGCACAGTTTATTTGGGAGGGGGAGGGGGATGTGGAGGAGGGAAGGTGGGTTTGGGGGGGAAGTGGTGGTGCATGGATGTGTGTAGGAGGGCAGAGAATACAACCCAAATATCCCACCCCTACTCTGTTTATTGCAGCCTAGATATATATTAGATATAGTCAAGATGTATACTAGTTATATACTAGATAGAGTCAAGCCTGAATATAGAGACTGGCTGGGACCATAAACCAGCAGACTGACCATGACCAATTCTTACCCTATTTCAGTTTTTTATCTAGACAGTGACTATGTAGGAAACTCAGTAGCCTGCTCAGGAGAGCTGCAGGCAGATCACATTCAAAGAATGCCATCTTAACAGCACAAAGATGTCACCTGCTCCATCAGTCCTTGAATTTACATCCTCTTCTACAGTAAAATCCTATACTTTCTCAGGGACCTACTAAAACATCTCTCCTGTCCTCATGAGAGGAATCCCTCCCTTCTGAACAAGAGGGGAATTATATTCAAGGTGAGCATCTACCTTTGCAAACACTGGCTGAATTTCACAAATGAACCTTCTACAGTTCAGCAAAATGGGACTCTCTCAGCCACAGAGTACATCTGCTCTCTGTATGGGATGTTTATGCATGTGTGATGTTTTTATTCACAACAGTACTGTGGTAATGAGCCTGGAGCAGTTCAGGTGAATATCAGCAACCAAGACTTCAATCAATCCAGAGACAGCAGTCATGCAAGTGAGGGAACAGATCACCACATCATTCAAACGGTGGGACACCTTTTCCTATTCCTAGTCAAGATCTTAGGATAATTAGAACAATTAGAGATGACTGTTGTGTTTATTTGAGCAGTCTCCTCATGCAGTGAAGAAGACTAAAAACCAAAAAAGAATAGTTTCAGAAAACCATTTTGTGAAAATGGTGTACAGTGTGCTTCATGCTAGCTACTGTTTGTAGAGCTAGTCTCTGTATGAAGTGGCGACTCTCCTACCATTATGTTCCAGATCTCAGTAACTTTAAAATTTTGAAATTTAGAAAGTGTCTGGATCACGGTTCTGCAAAGGATAATGCTCAGCTGGCTGAAAAATGAGAACAGAAAGAGCAATACTCAAAGAAAGACTTGCTATTCATTACCCAAAGTTTGTATTAATATGTCTTTTTCAAATTATGCCTGCCACATAAAAATGATTTGCTCTAATACAATGTGAAGGAGAACAAAAGAAAGCTTAAGGATGAATACAGTCTCCGAAGGTATCTATAATGTCAGTCTCCTGAAGATACAGTATCTTCTTATTGTCTTTTAAACAGGCTAAAGTCTTTGTGAATCAGCTCTCCACAATCTGTGAGACTGTATGGACACTGGCCCTACACCAGACTTTTCTATTGCTGCTAGTAGTTGGGAGATGGCTTCTCCCTATTGGAGTTGAAATCACCCGGGATCAATTGTCTCAGCTGCTTCTCATGTTTGTGGGAACAGCAGCAGATATACTTGAATTTGCTAGTGAAACTTTGGACATCGAAGACGTTCGGTAAGGATTATTTGCTGACATTAGTAATTTGTATATTGCAAGATATTTTCTTTGCATAAAGATCTGTTTGTGTACTCTTCAATGCTCAGACTGGTTGAGCTGTATTTCCCACAGATAACAGAAGGCTACATTCAAGGCTCTGTTTTCCTGCTCTCACCATTCCCTCTGTAAAGGACCTAACAGTCCTAAGAGCTTTGTTAGGGATTATTCTTCTGTTGCCAGCAAAGAAGCATACCATCCATCACCATAAAAGGGTACAAAGAGCCAAAAAACTAGCATAACTCCCGCGCAGCGTCAGTTCTTACAGCTACAGGAGCTGAAACACTGGATACCCAGTAAGCCTCTTACAGGTTAATGAATTGTTTTAGACTAGCAAGGAAGCAACTAGACTTTGCTTTAGTGATTCATTATCCAAGTTGCTTCTTTGAATATATAATTTGTACTTTCTTCATTATAGAATAACAAAGTGTTCAAAGATAAAGAAGAAAGGGAAAGGCATAGTCTGGTGTGAATTTTCAACACTGTGATCTCCTCCAGAGGAAGTAGGCTCATCTCCCTCTTGCAGCACTGAGAGATGAGCTAGGAACACTTATCAGAAAGAAAAGGAATCACAGAAGAGTTTCATCCTCTCTTACATACGTACTATTATGTATATATTTTTTTATACCAAATAAAAGGTTTTAAAGCAGGAAAAGAGGTCCTTCCCACTTGGCAGAGAAGCTTCAGGCTTGCAAGGAATGTATAATCACTACAAGGGAAGAGATACCTCCCCTTTGAGCCAGAGAGTCTATTTCCATATGCTTATCATTATAATCTTAGCATCAGCTATTTAATGTAATCACACAACTGGAACATGTAGCCTGAACAGCAAAAATTCCATGCCAAAAAGTGCCTGTTTTCCTTAGCCTTACCAGTAACCAATCACTGTTTTGCTCAACTACCCTTTGAATGATATTCCAAATACTACAGGAAACATTTTTGTTATCGCATAAGGAAACTTCATCTTCACTGTTATCACTTCTTTCCTCTCCCATAGGAAGAATTATGCTCTCATAAATGCAATTCTTGCTGTATGGACATGGAGTATGTTACAGTTTCCACTTGATCTTGCAGGTTAGTTCTTGCACAAAGACAAGAAAAGAGAACAAATGCTTTAGGTTTTTGCTGGCATGTCTTGCGGCTGTACACATGCTACAGGCTATACCAAGGACTTCCGGTGGAGAGCAATTTATATGACAATGATGGCTTTTGAAGTATGTTCATTGTGGTTTCGTTGCAGGAAACACTTGTTTCTGGCTAAACTCTGATCTCCCCGATAAAACTCTAATTCCAGAAAAAAATGGATGGCAATATTCTATTAAACATCTGCTCCAGTTGCCTGTAACTGCCTTAAACTTCATGCAAGCTCCTGAGTTAGATCTAGTCTATTATAGCTCAAATCTGGGTAGGTTACTAGACCCTATGGAGATACAGGCAATTGTTAACTACAGGGAACAGCACAGCCAAGAAAACAGATGTTATCACAGGAGAAACTACTTATTCGCAGGGAACATAAAGGACTATATAATGTTGGGACTGTACACTCTTATCTTAAAAGGCCCAACATTCAGCCAGTTTGAGTTTGTATTTGTCCCTAGGCAGAAGAGGCTTCTCTATGTCCAAGAAGAATTATGAAAGTTGCCTCAGTCATCATCTCCAACCACTTTAGCCTCCAATCACTACAAGTCTGCAACTCAACTATACCAGTCTAAAGATACATTATCCTCACTAGCATCATATATAAAATTGCACACTAGGCTGACACACTGACTAAAATAATAAATGAATAAAGTAATAATGAAATAATTATTCCAGGAATTTTTCATTAGCCTTTTCTTCATGGACAGCACTAGGCTTTCTTTTCAACACTGGAGTTATAAAAATATTTAGCATTTCAGCTCAGCTGCTCACCTCCCAGAAAAAAAATAATGATGCAACCACATTTCAGATACATCACAGCTAAAATTCCTGTTACTAGAAAATACATTCTATTAAAGACATGTAATACTTAGGTTTAGAAAACTTCATATACATCACCACTACACAAATAAATTCAAACAGTGTTTAAGCAATCTCAGCATTAATTTAAGTGAAGTAATGTCTTGTACTGTGCATTTCTTTTTTCCTCTGGCTATTGCTTTTGTGCTTGATATACCAGTTAAAAATCAAATTATTGGACACATATTGCCCTGATATTTACTATGGTTTCAGTTTACCTTGGGTAGCTTATACAGTTGTACAGAGTACTTTTTATTCAAGTGTCAGAATGTTTACTCACAACATGATGTAAAATAGAAGTTTTCAGGCACTGACTGATTAGGCACTGCAGTTAGGACTATTAAACGGCAGTGGTGTAAAAACATATTAAAAAATTAGCTGCTGCTGAAGCTTTGCCTAATGGATTCAGAAAATTTCTACATTCTACAGCTAATTTTCCACTCAAGGCTCATCTTCTTCCCCTTCCCTTCCCGCAGTGTTCACTCAAACAATAGAATTATTCTGTTGAGTTGAAATGTTTGGCAGTTGTTACTGCACCACAAGTAGCTATGATTTTTAAACTAATGAAAACCCAGTGCCTGAGACACATTACTTAAGATACATGCATTTTCATAAGAGGCAGCCATACTCACCACGCACACACACTCTTCTGATGATCATTCTCTAGACACCGTGTCACAAAGAGCATTCTAGCCTGCCACCACTTTTATGGCCAAGGGTAACACATCTATGCAAGTTCCAACTGTTGTATGCAATTTCATATCCAGAAGGCTAAGAATGAGTAACTGGGGCTCAATTCTTCTTTGGCAAGCAGTGACTACAGTTTCTTCATATCCATAATACTTAATATTACCCTGCACTGACATGACTTATTCTTACTATGACACATGAAAAAGGCAATGGCTATCTAGTGACTTTTAAAACCAAGGTCTTAAACAGCCTGGAACAAATTGAAGTTCTGTAGTTCAGGCTATTCCAATTCAGCATGGTACTTTGTTGGGTTTTTTTTCTTAAAGATATATATTAGCCTAATAAGTTGATTCAACAGAAAAATGCCTGGGACAGTTGTTATAGAATGATTAGGTGATCTACTTTTGTTTCATGTTTTAAAGTGCATAAATGCTGATAGCTTTGGGGGATAGAAAAGGGAAAGCTGGTTTTGGTCCTGTTTGGCAGACCACATAAGTATCTGCTTAAGATAAGCTTAGTGTGTTTTGCTGAAACAGATTCCAGAAATTGGATATGCTTTATGTTGAATTGTTCATAGTTGAATGCATTTACTTCCCTTTAGGCCAACCATGGCTCAATTTTAAAAAGTTGTTTTAACATAACTGTGTTTTATTTCCAGTACAGCATATTGGCTGCAAACCAACTACATCAACTAGGCGGATCCCCAGCCTGCTGCTGTGCAGGTACAGTGCAGAACTGTGGAACATTGGGGTCAGCCTTTTCATACAGGATGGTCCCTTCTTCATTGTGCGTTCAATCCTGATGGGCCACTTCAGAATATTCAATCAGATGCTGGTGTTTTTTACAGCTAAGAATATCTTAGTTGTGACTCTACAATTGTATCGTTTGGCAGTGATAACAATAGACTTCCGTGCTACCATTCTGCAGAAGAGCAGGAAAGGAGAAGTCAGCTGTTGCCCATGTGAGCCTTATAAAACTCATGCTACCACTGACCAAGATACCGAAATGAAAGAGTTTGTTGCTTTTCCTCCAAAAGAGGAAACCCAAGCTCCATCAGAAGATAAGTAGCACAGTTACTGACTTGAAAAGAGGTTGCATTTCCCACAGCTTCTTCAGAAGGGCTTAGCCTATTTCTGTGATCAAATATGCCTTCAGCGCATAGGTCATCTCTTCCACTAAGAGATCAATAATTTCTTCTAAATTGCAGGGGAAAATGCTGAAGCAAACTCATAGAAATGGGCCTTTTTTTTTCTTTTTTTTTTAGTCCATTTGCATGGTGGGTTTTGACTAGTTCCCTATTATATTATCCAGAGGTATTTTGTAGCTATAGTTTGTAGTAGCAAGAAAGGTCTGGCACACTAACAAAGTCTGTTATTTTTGGTGGCGCTGTGCTAACATATGTACTTGCATGTATTTGTATAGAGGGACAAGTCTGTCCATTATGGGAAGTACAGAATCACTTAGCTCTACTTGAATGGTTTGGCTATAACTAGAGTGTGATGAACAATATGAACCACGTATGAGAGCAACTTCAGCAGTGACAACTGTGCACACATGCAAGTGAAGGGACATGACAGATTTCTACTGTTACTGTGACATCCAAACATTGCTCATTCAAGAAATTAAAGCAAATCTTCATCAAATGTTACCTCATCCTTGGCTGGATTCAATTAAGAACTATGCAGCACCATTACACTGCATACACAAGACTCTTAGGACCTACATGGTCTGAGTAACCCAAACCTTACAACTACAGAACACAAAAGAAAGCAGCCCTACAGATCATTAGAAGACTACAGCATTTGTCTGAGGCATTTTCTAAATAGGTACTTCCTTTCTGTTTCCACCAGTTAGAACACACCACAACCCCCCCCCAAAAAAAAAAAAAAATCAACACCCCAAATATTTGTAAAGACTTTTACACTGTTTCCCCGGTTTGCTGTGCCTGCAGCTGAAACAAGTTTTTAAAATGTCTCAATTTCACATGATTTTAAAACATGGCCTGACTCAGGCACACAATTTAACTAGAAAGAAAATGGCAGTGCTTATGTTTGAAAAGAGAAGCTAGACAAAAGGATTCAGGCTTGTGCTTCACGTTCCTTTGAAGCACCACAAGGTCCCACGATAAAACCTGAGAAACTGTCTGGTGTGTTGAATGTCAAGATCCATTTTTAAGAAATGGCTGATAATTGCTGATTTACTACTTTCACATTTGCAGTGAACAACATAGGGCCAAATTAATTTCTCCCAAGAACACACTTTAGAGCAGTGTAAGACCATTAACTTTGTTGAGCTTAACTTACAGAAGCTAAAAGTAAGATAAGTAATTTTTGAAAGTTTGCTTAAAAATACAGATTTCTGCATCCATTCTAAGAGCCACAAAAATATGACAAACATGAAGTGACCTAATTGAGATAACTTCCTCTATTAAAAAATCACAATTAAACCTTAGTTTCTAAAGCCTCTGCTATCTAAAAAGAGAATCTACTTTCAGGAATTAATAAAAGGGTTTCTGCCACCACTGCAGCAGTCATATGCTCATTTATCCATAGCCTGATAAGCAATCATATGTTTATTCTTTAAAAGATTAACATATTTAAAAATTCTATCCGCCAAACACATGAACTGCGTTTATACTTGTGACCCATTACTGTTCTATGCAGGATCTGGCGCTTCCATTACAGAAGAAAAGGCACAGACTAAACGAAGGAAGTCTTATATACATTGTAGCCCTTTCTACCATTTATGATTTAGTTATAATGTGCAACACCTCCTGCTTTCCTTATTTTGGGCCTTTTTCCAGCAGAAATTTACTAGATGATCTTAAGGGCCTTTCCAACCCTCACCATTCTATGATTCTGCGATTATTTGCCATGGCATTGTGAGGTAAACATACAGAGAGTGGAATGTAACTTTATTTGGGATTTTAATTGAAGTATAGAGGTAAAAAAGCTAGAGTGTTGTTGCTGCTGAGCTGCACTGTCTAAAAACCTTTCGCACTAGGGTGAATTTAGAATCAGTTGGTAGAACTGCAACACATTTTTTCCTTGATGCAAGCCAGGACTACTTGCATTTATTTTGAGTTTACCACTTGCTGATATAGCAATTAGCCTGTTAAAAGGATCCTTTCTAATTAATTTGGAGTGTACTAAACTTGCTAGAACATAATTTTAAATTCATCAGCACAAAAATTGCAGGATGTACTTTTTTAAACAACTGCCTCCCAGGTTCAGCCTGCAGCAAATGCAGGATCCCCTGGGGTCAGCAATACAGACACTACAGCAGGAATATTTTACAGAGAACTATATTTCCTGGTCTTCAGGCTGTTCCACTTTAAACAGCAGTAAAGCTTCTAATCAGATTTAGTGTGAGAAGAACTCAGTTCAGTGCTAGGTTGTTACTACCAGATCCCATTGCTATTCACTCACAGACAAAATAAGCAGTGATTTGGATTTGGACTAGATTTGGACTTCTTTTTTCCTCCCCACTATCAGGGGTGATAAACAGATTGCTAAAAACAAAAGAAAACCCAAACAGGTAAACAAAACACTTAAATGGTGGGTAGTCTACCTCCCCACCTGTGTACAGAGGGAATCACACATGCCAGGTAGCAGCAGAAATGACATACAGTTCCCTCTACTTAATTGAGAAGCCTGGAAATAGCAATTAAAGAAGTCTGGTAGCTTGTATGTTTGGTCACAGTGGCAAAGCCCTGTTGCAAGCCCTCCTCACCTTCCTCTTGCAAATTTTTTGAGAGGGAGGTCTACAGCACTGTTGTTTTCCAGTAGGCTGAGTCAGCTGAATAAGCCGCTGGGTGTGAGGAGCTGTCGTCTCTTACTGCAGCCTTCCAGAGCTTTGCACTAGGCAAGAGGTAGAGTAGATTCTCTTGAAGATTTGCCAGCACCTGTGGTGTATCTAAAGAACAATTGATGTCACACTTGCTAGTCAGAAAAAGCTGCAGTAAACTTTTAGACAGAGAAAATTCAAGCCCTCAAAATAGAAGGATTTCAGAACATTATTTAACCATTATTTACTTGAGTCAGGAGAATTACATTACTAAATCTGTTCTGCGAGTAGATATCCAGCCATTTGCTGTTGTTGATTCTAGTTTTTCCTGCCTTGTCCTTTCAGATTATTCCATATTAAGCCTCACTAAATGTTTTACTACTTTTCTTTTCCTGTGCTAAAATGCATTCCTCCTTTTCTTTGGACACCGGCTCAAATAAGATCATAGCCCTAAGCCTGAAGAAAAAAACCTCAACCCAAAACAAACCAGCAACCACCATTATTTTATTGCATTCCTCTCAGTATTTGTACTGTATTATATTCTCTGGAACCATGTGGAAATGGAAGAAAACGTGCAATTACTTTTAAAAAATTCCAACTGTATTTCACAAATAAAAGGCAGTTACCTCAGGCATAGCTGCCAATTTATTATGTGAGAGTTGACTGTTATGTGTTCCCATTAATTACACCTTCCACATGCTGCTTGTCCTTTCCATCCTTGTAAGTTAATTACTTAGGCCAGATTCTGATGGCAGCCATTGCTTTCAATACCCGCAGCAACTGCAGTGAATTCCACTTCATTCTGGATAGGTTCATCTTTACTCACAACCTTCGTCTCCAAGTATGCCAGTCACGGTGTTAATCCCAGAGAGGATGTGTTTAATATCTTCACACAGGATGCATTTAGATACCTATATACCCCTGGCAGTGCCTAATACATACAGCTTTTATTTCTGTTAACAGCATGTTAGATTGCTGATGGAAACAGACTGCAGATGTCTATAAAACACTTTATATATAGAAGTATATATACTATAGAAATACCTGAACATTACAAATACCTTAAAGATCAGAGCTCTAAATACTAAGCATCCAATATTCTGAACAATACACTGACTGAAAAAAGAAAATAAAATTTATGAGTTCCATGGAATATATTCTTCCCATGCACATTTCCTCAGTTGCATGAGACCTGTCCTCTCAAAACCAAAGTTTTTGGAAAGAACATTAGAACAGAACACTAGCATCTAAAACTGCACAGGTCTGCTCCTCCGGTTCTGTGTGAATGGAGAATAGGCAAGCCTTGAAAACAGCACACTGGATAGTCCTTGGCCCTCTTCTTTTTGGGTCCAATTCTCCATCTTTTTCCATGCAGTTCTCTTACCTTCCTTATGAGAGGAAGGAAAACAGAGTGTTCCTAATCTGTAATGGCAAGACAATGAAAGAAGTCATGATGGCAGAAGTATTAGAGATGCTTGTGCAAGACTGGTCACTGCACCAGCAGGGAAATAAAATGATTCAGACCTCTAATGAAACAGATACTAATGACTGAAAAAGATCACGTGAGCTGTGTTCTGAAAACCTTTCCTGGCCCTTCAGAGGCAGCATGAGAAGAGTTCTCATCAGCCAGCCTTCCACTCCAGCAAGCTGCTAATACAGGAATTACAGTGCTTCCAAGTCTGCCTTTTTAAAAAGCTCTATGCAAATGTATTTGGGCTCACTTGGGTCCCATGCTTTCCTTTCAGACTGTGTGGGTGGGAAAGTGACATAATATTAAAAAAAAAATAAAAACCCAAACCAAAAAAAATGCACAGAAAAAAAACAACAAACCAAACCAGAACTTAACGCATCAACATAAGCTCTTACCTTATCTGCTACATGCTGCTGTTCTTTCCTTGTTTGCATTTCCAGATGCTTTCTGGGCCCACCTCCCACATTTCAGAACATGGACAAGAGATGCTAAACACTGAACTTCCCACGGCTGCTGTGAGACTTCACAAAAGCACAAAACCATTTAGGCCAACCAAAGATTAAGAGTCAAATCTATTTCTTCCTGTTAAAGACGGAAGGTATCTACAGCTGCCAGAGTTTCCTCCATTTGTTTGTAGATTACTACAGAGAGAAGATTGTTTTCCTGACTAGTCTTTCTGTGAAGGACTAGCTTATTCAAACAGCAGCATCATTTCCTGTAGCTCTATGGATTAGTATCTGCTTCAAACAATCTTAAGGTCATACAAAGTTTGAAATGAGGCTGTCAAGCTGCAGGAAAAAGATATAGTTGTTGAAGGGTGGCATAATGTAAAGCGATGCCTTAACCCAGCATTTTTAATCCTGGGAGGTGGGAAAAGCCTCCAAGCTGAGTAAAGAAGGCTTGCATGGATGTAATTTGTAATAGCAGCTTGGAAGATGTGCACTAAAAAACCCCAACATTTTAAAATCTTCAGCCTCCTATACATCTAACTAACAGTATTCTGAAACAATCATACAGGATAGATGTAATCACAGCTAACACGCAGGCCTCACCAAAGACTTGAGAATAGGTTTAGTGTGCAAGAAAAATAGTTGAGAGTTATTACTGAGAATAATTTAAAATGAAAGAAACCAATGCTTCACATTTGAAGAATGTGCTAGGCAGGATGCCAGGTAAAATTAAGTCCAAGTGCTTCACAATTTTAGACTCCTGATAGAATTCACAAAAGCTTGTCTTTTACAACAAACTTGGTAGAAGCTTTGTTGGGGCATCTTTTAGGATTGCAGGAGACACAAGTATGCTCAGCAACTACAGTACATGAACCAAGAGAGCTGTCAGAAACTATAACCCACTGCAGGCCTAATTCTGCTTTCAGTAAGCATTCACAGTGCTGCTGCTGAAGATCACTGCTATGTCTTTAGTATTACTAGAGAAACATAAAACCAGGATTCATTTTCTCAGGCAACCAATCCAAATATTTTAAGAAGCACCTTCTGAGGAGATTTGTCACAACTCCCAAACTAGAATTCTCTCTTTAACTCATTAGAGGTCAGCTCTTAACTAGCAAGCCTTCTCCCCGAGGAAGAGTTCTTCCCCTTGCACTTTCTTCTTTCCTTCACCTTTTTCCTTCCAGATTTCACAATGAGGTGAAATCTAGCTGTCCTGATCCAGTAACAAACCAACACAAGTTAATATTCGGCCTTATGAGCTGCATGTCAAGTTTAATTTACAATTTAAGCTCCACAGGGGCAGGGGGGAGGAAAAAAAAAAAAAGAGGCTACTTTGTGGTCTAATCCAGCGAATACTAATTCATTAAAACCAAAAAACCTGCTACATGCAGAAAAGGGAGAGAATGCATAAGTAACAGTTGCTACAGGGGTAGCCTGAAGCCATACACCAGGAAGTTACTCTGCTTGTATATTATGAGAATTTTTATCTATCTAATCAATAAGGAATGAGTAGTTACTATGGCAATTTCTACACCACAAGGTACTTGTGCTGCAGTAGGGTATGTTCTAGAAGGACAAATACACTTACTACTCCGTTATTTAAATTTTTGCACCATTTACAGTATTGCAGTGCCATGTGTAGGCTTGAGAAAGATGAGAAGAATAAGGTGAGAAGAATAAACCAAGTCATAAGATAGTAGTAGTTATAAAGGATGGCTTAATCAGTGACTAATAGGTGGCAGATTGAAGCAACCCACAAACATTCAAGAACAAGGTGCTTGGTGACAGCCAGCATGGCTTCACTAAGGGGAAATCCTGCCTGACCAATCTGGTGGCCTTCTATGA
>WYDI02018098.1:0-12971 GCA_009867235.2 Psittacus erithacus
AGGGATGGAGCATTCACAGCTTCCCTGGGCAACCCATTCCAGTGCCTCAGCACCCTCACAGTAAAGAACTTCTTCCTGATTCTTTATCTGATATTTTTATCAGCTAAATTCCTTCAAGAAAGGGATATGAGCAGGTCACTTTGGGGAAAATGGGCTATGAGTTTCTTCACTGGTGGCTACCGCTATGTACAGCCTACTACCACAGCAAGGCAGTAACAGACGCTTGTCACCTGGTGGGGCTAATTGGCTGGAAGCAACTTGAACTTGAGAAACAGGTATTTGGGAATTTAATTTTTCCCTTATCATTTTCTAAACAAATAATTTCATTTTCAGGGGTGACAGTTGTAATTATGCCTGGAGTAGAGGTACCTGAATCAGCTGTAAACCGATAGTTTAATATCAAGTTCAGCATGATAGTAACTGCTCAGAGCTCTGGACTTTATGGACATCGCAGCCAACCCACAGCATGTTCTGCAACTGTTATGAGCATCAGGTTGGCCACTTTGAAGCTACATCAAGGGTTGAACTGCAGGTGCCACAGTGACCTCTAATTCAACTGATATGTATTTCTGATGTTTTTCTTTCCAAAGAATGTGCTTTCCCTCTACTCACTGACTAAATGCTCACAGGCCTTCCAGAAGCTCGTTGCAAAAGTCAGAATTGCTCAAACCAAGCAATGCTTTTGAATTTGAATTATTTATATGCTGTAAGCTCAGAGTAAAAAGTCTCCAAACCTGAAGTTGTAAGAATACAGCCATTGGTGCATCCTCCTCTATACTCAGCTTCAGTGTATTTTAGAAGGAACAAACTAATTAAAAAAGCATGTGCTGTGCATGTATGGTTTTAATGTTGAAAGCACATAAGAAATGCAGAGGGCATCTTGCTCATATGGTTTTAAAGGTCTATTAAAGACTTCAAGACAAAAAGGATTCTTATAAGTTCAGACTGATAGACACAATCACAAATACATCACCACATCTGTTCCATTTTCACAACTGAATTAAGGAACATTTTCCCCCCAACGACTTTAATTAACTTTAAGAACAAGCTAAATTAGTTTAAAAGGCAATTAAAATGCAAGCATATAAATTGTAATTAAAACTGCATGCTGTTTATAGATATTTTTTCTAAATATTTAAAGAAGATATTTTCCAAATGAAAAAAAAAACCAACCCAAAGTTCTGCAGTCAGTGAATAACTCAGATGTGAAAAGCTTTGCTCACACACGTAGAATTATTTTTAAAAATCTAATTTGCTAGAAATTAATGTTACAGAATATCGCATTGGTGCCCCACTGAAAAATCATGACAATTGGCTTCACAGATGCGGTTTTCTCTTATGGTGAGATGAGATTGGTTCTGCTGTTTTATTGGTTGTGAGATTATCACATTTACTGGGAGCCGTTATGTATGTCTAGCTCAGTTTTGCCTGAACTCAACTTCTTGCTGCATGTGCTGTGGTCAGCTTTTTACACCAGGCGCTTCTCCTTTTCTTCTATATCTTCTTCCCCTCCATCCATGTTCATTAACTGGTGCAGATGCCTTTATTTGTAGTGTCCTCAAAACTATGCACTTAACCCAATCAACTTTTAAGAGGTACTTTTTCTCTCCTGTATTCCTTTTGAGCACCACAGATGATATGAATGGAGAGCCTGTCCTCCAAAATGAGCATCCCTTCCTAGATCTACACATCACATATTCAAGTCACACACCCTGTGACCACAAACAAATCCATTCGCTTCTCTGTTCATCTTCTCCTGTGCCCACTCTTTACCTCTAACTGCTTAAGCCATTCCTGGGAAAAGCCTTGTCCCAGATGGTGTCATCAGAGTGTGTGGCAAAAATACTGTGGGGCAAGTATATATCTGACAGAACATGAATAACAGCATGAATATTCATGGTAAAAATGCGACACTGAGGATTTAAAAAAGGTGTTCCTCAGATATCACATAACCTGCGCTGTTGACTTTCAGTGGGTAATGGAGATCACATTCTGCTGCAAACTAAACCACTGTGCTATTAGTTCCTTTACAGCTGAAGTCTATGGAAAGACTTGGAAGTCCTATGGAAAGACTTGGAAATCCTATGGAAGTCTACAGGAAAATTTTCATGGAATATATTGCAGATAATATTCACATAAAAGAGCTCACAAATGGCGTTGTTCAGCTATAACGCAAAGAAAGTAAATGCATGTCCAATAATGACTATCTAAAAATCTGGCTTTGGATTCCAAGAAGTAGTGTGGATTTCAAAACTTTGTGTGAAGAACTGAAGTCTGGTTTTGGTTTTGATTTTGTTTTCATGCCTATAAATTAAGAATGCAATTAAGCATTTTCACCTAAACTACTAAAACTACTGAAATAGACTTCTGACTACAATAAACTATATTCAGCCAAATCTGTTTTGATGCCAGAATGGGATTTTTATTGGAAATCAGTAATTCAAATTGTAAAAGTATACTTAACATCTCTATCACAGTTCCCAGTTTTTGCAGCTTTAAGTGACTAAAGTTCTTGAAAGTGCAGAAGTTCTAAAAGAGTTGAGACAGTTTAAAAATCTGTCATTTGTTAGCTTTCAAAAAGAAAGATACAGGAATATAAAGAATAAGATAACAGCACAAAAGGGCTTTGTAACTGCCAACGAAACAAAACTGCATATTTCATCAGAGATATAAATGTTACAGTTTTAAATAAAAATGGGTAGAAAATGAATGACTTGTTCTTTCTGTCTTCAAATTGGTGGATTTAAAGGGGTTAGCCTTGTTTCTAACTCAGGAGAGGCTTTCTTGTTTTGTCTTATGCCATCAAAAAAAGGAGAAAAGCATTCAGGTGGAAAGATGTCTACTGTGTATAATCTGAATAGTTGGATTTTTCAGCACAACCCTTATTCTTAACAGGGTAAGAGGCTTATGAATTTCTATTTTAATCTAACAGCCAATTTCCATTTGCAACTATTTGTGAAATAACACAAGAATTCTACTGGAGAGCTGGTTCAAAGAAACATTAAATATGCCAAACTAATTGTGACTGGGCTCTTATACGAGTCGCACCTGCGGTTTGTGGAACTCTGCACCAGGAAGAATATTGAATCTAGTCCATCTTTAAATAAAACCAATCACACGGGGCGCACACACAGACCACCAGGAAAGAAAAGTCCTAATTGCATTAGCTTGTTGACAAGTAACAGGACACGCAAAGAGAATCAAGCATGTTTCAGCTGTCATGCCCTAGGGAAAACCCAATGTAGATTGAAGAAATAATGAAGCAATATCAATAATATTATTTATGCCATGACAAAAGAGGAAAGAGGTCTTGTGCTTTATGGGAACATACTATTTACTATAGGGACAGAATGATATGCCTGCTTAATACCCAAATTTTTTGTTTACTGCATTTGGACAAAAGTATTGTTGATAGGTAATTGGCATTTTGCAAAGTGTGAGATACTGGGTTTTGTCAGAAGAGTTAAGCTCATGGACTGAATCATTTGTAACATTTTTCCTGTAAACAGTGCATCTTACAGTATTAATTACTGTAATTAAATTAACAAAGCATATTGCTTTAGTTTATCCTTTATTTCTCAGATTTGAGGAAAGCTTTTGGAATACCTTCTAAGCTTCGTATCAGGAAGTTTGCAACCATTGAAATGCTTTTGTGTTCAGTTTACAGAAATAGCTACTTTTTTGCATTAAAATCAAGTTGTGAAATCTAAGGAATAAAAGAAACAAAGAAAAACAAGGAGAAGAATGTTTCAGAAAAATAGATTGTTTCTATTAGTGCTTAAATACAGAAACTGGCATTATTTTTTATAGCTTCAGCTGTATTTTCTTTCTTTTGCTTATTAATTTCTTGGATCCCAGGACTGGATTAACTTAATTTATTTTTTGAGGATTTGGTTGGAAAAGTAGGGATGAAGTAATGGTTCTATGTTTCCAAGAGGGTGAAAATGTCAAATGTTTCAAAGTTGTCCCCTCTAGTTGTCTGAACCTGTTTGCTTAGAGCTTGGATTTATTTTTATCAGGAACATTTTTCACAGTGATCTTGCAATTGTGAATATGTCCCCTTGACCTTCATCTGACAAAATGAAATATTTGACAAAGACCTCACAAAAGTGACATGCGAACACCTCTATAAATGTAAGTACGTATCCATTCATAATTGAGAGAAAACCTTCATTTATTCAGAGCCCTATTTAGAATCTCATTATCTTCTTCTAGCCTTTGATAATAGGGTCATGGGTTTCTAGAATACACTGTGAGTTTTAAAGTAAAATGCAAATTAACAATGTGCTTTCTCTCACCATTTATGCGAACTTTATTCCTACAAGCACATCATAGCTTCCTCATAACTGCTGCTCAGTGCCCATGAAAGTTTTCAGCCTGTATGAGTATAGAGAGCTGGACCAAAAAGCCTAAATGAAAGTAATTTGGTGGAAACAATTCCATTGATTCCTGCGAACTTCAGGAGTGCAATCTTAAATCATCACATTTATGTACGGAATTTGCTGTGTACGTACTGGAAAGAGACTCTTGGCAATAGAAGACAAATTGGCTCACTATTGTGATGCTTTCTGTTGAATTAAAACCTTAGAGTGCCAATTACGTGTAAGAAGTGCTTCATCCCTTGCAAAGCTTTAATTTGTCAAGTTAAATGGTTTTTCAAAAATGAAAATGAATTTGCTTTTCATTGAGATGCTTTGAACTCGGTGAGACCTAAAGAAGAGCTTATGTGCCCAGAAACCTGTCTATGTTTTTCCAGCTGTGTTGGTTTGGGTGATAAGAAATATTATCTCTCAAGACTTATTTGAAGAGCAACCAGAATGTCATATAGTGGGAAAATAGGGATCTCCATCTACTTAGTTCTTTGAAGAGTAGATTACTTACACTCTTCATGCACAGAGAGAAGATATTTTTTACGGTAAACAGCTCACTAATCTAGCATGTCAGGATCTAATAGCTGGAAGCTGAAACTAGACAGATTCGGATTAGAAATATGACATCCCTTTTTAACAGTTAGGAGAAATCAGCTTCCAAAGTGAGATAGGTATTTAAGATAGGGGGGATGAATCATGCTCTAGAGATGTCTCTCTCTCTTTTCATTGTTGAGAAACCTCAGATAACAAGGGCAGATGTCTAACTTTAAGATGGATAAATCTAGGTGAGATAAATCTGAATTTATTAAATTGAGATAATATTCTGTTTATTTTCTTGTTGTGTTAACAGCCACATGAAACGGTGGTTTAGCAGTAGTACTTTGGAAATTGCTCTGAATTGCTCTGGAATATTTCAGTGCTTTTAATAACTGAGGCAATTTAAGGCTGAATTAAATGTCCAGAAGTATTTAGCTGCATCTATGTAATAAAAAGCACTCAGTTAGAAATGGGGATTATAGTCCTTATGATTTTTAAATCACTCTTCAGTTTACCTCTAGAACAGGGCAGATCAGATTTACTAAATCAAATCATCTGAATGGTATTTGCCTGACTGATTTCTGAGAGCATAAAATTGACAGATAAAGGAGCATCAGCTATGCGTTTAGTACAGATTTGCTAACCATAATGATGGTCACAGGACTTTCAGAATGTGTACCATGGGGAGATTCTTCATTCCTAAGAGATATATCTTAGCGTACTGATTTTCTTTTTCCTTCAATGTATCTTTTTCAGGACATGAAGATTGAGAAGTGTCACTGAGGCTAAGAAAATACATGAATATGAATGATTGTGTAAACCTGGGGACAAGTTCTCACAGGGCTTAGATGACTTCTGGCAAGTAATTGTGAATGAGACCTGAGAAGTTCCCTGTCTGTTTCCTAAAACCGGGGGGAAATGCATATATTTACATATACTCTGCGACTGTTCTCTACATAGCTGACCCAAACCACCCACATATGTACAAAAATATTTTAACTTCAGTCTTTCACATAAAACAGTCATTGGTTATAACAGAGAAATTATTTAATTATCAAGGGTTACAATTCAGTTCACTTTCTCCCAGAGGAGATTTCTTAACAACCATCTTAAAAAATCGGGCTCCTCACTACATGCTGACTTCATGACTGTTGCTTCTTCAGCCAGCCTTATCCCAAGTTTACAGCCCAGTAGCTGGAAAAGTGCCTTAGGAAATGGAATATGTGTACATGAGATTTTGTGAGTTTTAAGAAATTTTGGCGGGTAACAAGCTTGGACTGCATATGTTTAAAGCCACTGAGAAAAATCTCAACCTTTTCATCATGCCAAGTGCCTAAACTTTAGAAATGAGTGAGAAGTCAGATGCATGTGCTATTAAGTGATTGCAAGCAGCCTCGTCTCTAGGCTTGGCTGGCTCCTTATAGACAGAAAATTTTCTGCATTTATTGTATCAGGACAGCATGGGTGATGGTGCAAACTATCATTTTATTCACATATAACTATGGCTAAATATGAAACATATCTGTAAGATTGCTATTCTTTTTATATATATAATCCATAATTTTTGGCAGTTTTACTTTGGCATCTCTTGTGTCTGGCTCCCTGATACTACAAGATTCAAACCCTAGACAGACTCTAAGCCTTCCCCTGGCTCAATTCCACCCTCATGGAACAAAAATGTTATCTGGTTATTTGAGGCTTGGTGCTCTCTTAACAGTGATTGTCTCACATATTGTTTAGATAATATAGCTCTTCAGATGATTTTGGTTGCAGTGGTCTACAATGTAATTATAGAAAAGATTGTTTTAAAATGGTTAGCAATTTGGATTCTCTAAACAAAGGTACTTGAAGGTATCCTGCCTTTCAGGAACACGACTTCACGGCAATCTAAAATTTGACAGACCTAAAGTCAACAGTCTATTTTTAATATTTAGGCATGCATTACTAAGAAAAAAAAATCTTTATGAAAAATAATGTATGCTAAAATACAACTTCAAAGCCTGCTATGATATTGAAAGTATTTTATCTTTCAGCCGCTTAATTCATGTAGCCAAAGCCGCAGCAGTTGCGTGATCTATGGTTTGGAACATGATATTTCTGTGTGAGTCTGTAAACAGCTCTTACATTTACATTGAAGGTCTGACTGAATATTGAGGCTTTGTTGGATGTGGAAGGCTCTTTTTAGTAGACTTCTGCCATCTATGTGGTAAAGACATGAGACGGATAGAGCGATGCTTCAATTGAGCAAAGTGACAGTCGCCTGCACACTTGGCAAGTCCCTTCCTCTTGCAGTAATTCTCAGAATAGGAATAGTTCTATATGATGCAAAAGCTCTTTGAAGCATCTTATATGAATGTAAAGTACTCAGATATAAGAAAACAGTACCCCCATGGTGTGTCACATGGAAAAACTGTGGGTTTTTTCTAACGAAGAAAATATTTTATGAAAATGTATTAAAAGAGGCTTTCAATGGGCTGAACAAGGCACAAATCACAGGGAGCATCAGGGTGTAATTACACACTTACAGAGAAGTCTACCATGAAAAAAAGAGAGGGTTTGCTGGATTTTTTTCCCCCCTGAAAAATGAAAATGACAAGCTCAAATTATGAAGTGCACTGCACACAACCAAGTGTGTGGAAATATCAGCTCGCGAATCATTAACAGCCCCAGTTTCATGAACAGAGCATTATCAGCTCTGTGAGTCTGAACAAAACAATTGTTCACGCTGCCACCCTTTCTCAACTAGGCAATTAAAAATTTCACGTTGTGCAAAGTGAAAAAGTGAGCTCAAACTCAGCAATCCTCTTGCCTAGCATATGCAAAGAGGTCCTTCAGCCTGCCAAAGAGCAGTCTCTTCCTGGGAACATGCAAGAGGATAGGCATTAATATTCAGGGGATGGCCTGGGTAGAGATCTGAGCATGGCCATGAGGACATCTGGGTGCTCTCCGTGCACTTGAGCAAGGTTATTCTGGGCAAATCCTGCCCTGCTGGTGAGGTGAGGGTGAAAGGAGTGGAGCAGAGGCAGCATCTGCTTTGGACTCATGCCAGCTTGGAGAACATGGAGGAAGAGGGGCTGTCAGCCAGATGGGACTCGTTTCACTCCTGTTTAACAAAGAGTAAATGTTCTTGTTGGGAGAATGCGCATTGGGGTCTTCATTACCTGTGCAGCTCAGCAGAAAAGATGAGCGTGCCCTCTAGCTGGCAAACCACACTCTTCCACGGACGCGTTGTATGAGTAAATGCATTTCCAGTTGCAGACCTATAGCATTTCCTTGTATAGATTGTCTTTCGGCTTTCCTGCTGGGGAAAAATGCTCTCTGTGCTGCTTAATCTCCTAAAATACCAAATCACAGCACCAAACAGGATCTAGCCCTTTACCTTACTGCGTTCAAGTTTACCCATCTGTGAAATTAGTATAATAGCATTGTTCTGCCTCACAGGGATATTGTGCGTCTGCTTGTTTCTAAAGTGATGCTCCAGGCATGTTTTGAAATGCTTTCTGTTTCCAAAGTGCTTTGTAGGCCTTGGACAAAAAAATATGTGTTAACTTTGAGTGGCAAAGACAGTAAATTCCTGCACTGGGAAAGGGTGATGTGGATTGAGGGCTGCATGGTGGACCTGGGTAAGTTTTGCTGCAGCAGTTCACAGTCCCAGTGCCGCTCCCAATGGGAGCAATGCTGCTCCCATCTCACATGTTATGCAGCAACATGAGCCTTTGCAGGGGAAGTGAGAGGGCTCTGCAGACCTCCCCTCCTCATGTGCAAGAAGCTTTGAAGACCATTATGAAACAGGATCATTAAGTTGAATACCAAATGAAGAAAAGACAAGGATTTTTTGGCAGCCATCCCTGCAGGGGTGCATGTTAACAACCAACCAGTCTCTGAGAAACCCTAATGTCAACACAGAGAACATTTTTCCAACTTAAAAAATAGGTTGGAACCCACCTGTCACATAGTAAGTTGACTCTCTGTATGAGTCAGTCTCATTTCCTGATAAGTGTTTTATATTACTAACATTCAATTACACTGGAAGTTATTTAGGGCAGAATGGATGTTTATGCCTGTGAAAGCTTACTTCAGAGAGACGTTTGTTCTGAAGCTACTGGAAGATGAAGAATGATGCTAATAACAATAACATATTTAAATCAGAAAATGCATTTGTTCATTTGTATTCTTAGATCTCTGATCATTGCTTCTCAAGGGTTTCTCACTCCATATTTTTACTTAATGGAATCGTACTCCTCAGACAAGCAGCTCTGAAGGTTGTTTACTTAATAAGCAAGTTGACTGACTGAGTCAGGACTGAAAGAGAAAAAGAGGGAGACAAAACACCGGCCAGCTAAAAAGCTGAGAGAAAGGAGCAGGGAAAGATGGTTTTATAACCCATTCCCTCCCTTTGGGCTATTCATGTAAAATTGTTTATTTCAATTCCGCAAAACTGGGTCTGCGCTTTCTGGAACGGCATTTCTGCTGATTTCAAGGTATTTATAGCGTACAAGCACTCTATTTGATTCACTCTGCATTACTTATTGACACTGTAATGCTGATCTCTTTGGTATTCACTGTAAGAATCACCTGTGGGTTTCGTGTTGTGCACCAGGCAAGCACAGTATCAATAACCTCAGCCTTTAATAAGTGATGAGTCTGTCCCCTTCTTGGAAGGCAAGGTCCAGTATAAAGTACCAGACCTTTCGAAGCAGAACAGAATCACAGAACTAATTCTATTTGTTTTCCATTTAGCTTTAAGAGTAGTTTTACATTTTCAGACTTTTTTCTGGATGGCAAGAAGCAGAAGCTGGTCTTTTCCTAAATAAAAATTGATCTTTTCACAACAGGACTCCTGGAGCGAGGTGTGTTGGAGTAATAAAACAAATTTTGAGCCTCGTGAGCATCAATAACATCACATCATTAAATTCATGCCAATTGAGAGTTTGAAGTAGTATTTCAATGGAACCTAATGTTTCTTAGAGACTAAGTTCTGTTAATGCAAACAATTAGACATTTATGTGTTATTTGTGTTTAGAACCAAAATTAAGGACACAAGGATTTTCCTAAGAGGTATGGGCTGCAGGGCTTTTGAAGCTTTTAGATAACAGGAATATGCTGCCATAGCCATGCAACTACCTGTGATAATCCGATCCCATGTCATTTCTAAACTGAAGTCTAATGATTTTGACAATTTATCCTTGGCACCATAGATTCTCAGCTTGATCATAATTTTATGTTTAATTCTAATCAGTTCTAAAGACTGCAAGCTAGTCCTCAGCTTGGGTACTCAATTCAGCCAATTAGTACCCACTGAGTACCCAGCTTTAAATTGGTTAAAACAATTGTTTGAGTGATTTGTGCCCACTTTCTAAGACTGTTTCCTCTTTATACCTTTTATGGGGGTTTTTTTTGGTACCAAGCTAAGCAAAGAAACAGTGAAATCTCCAAACTGCCTTTTTACTTAGAGTTTCAGGCCTTTGTTTATTCTTGGCTTGTTAAATAAGGGATTAAGATTTACAGACAATTCACAGCGAATACTGCATACAGCATGTATCTCCTGTAACACTGTATACACATACTAAAAGAAAAAAGTAGTATGAGTAGTCAGGGCAATCTTAGTTATTTAAATGTCTAATAATTGTCCTTTTCATGCAAGGTCGTGTGAATTTCCAGTTCTTCCCTTAAGGTTTTATTGACATCACATCTGTCTTGAATGAGTTTTTCCATATTCTGCTTTATCCTCAAAAATCTCAAGACAACCGCCTTGGACTGTAGAGTAATCATTTAAAATATTGCTTTTATTTTACCTGGATTAGTGGTAAAGCCATATTTGCTGAACTGAAGTGTATTAAACAGATCTCTGAGAACAGTTGTTTTTTGCCTGTAGGATCTGCATAGTTAAATTTCATTTGCTCTCTGGGAAACCTGTCAAAGTCTTTTATTATATCTTCAGCATCCTTTCACTCAAATTAAAATATATTCCATTATATCTTCAGTGCAGTAGATACACTCTGAGACTTGCACAAGTTTTAATTGAACTTTTTAAGCAGTATATCCGATGCCAAAATAAATTTGGTTTAAGTAAAAGATTTTTTTCTTGGAGTAATAAAAATAACTGCTGGAAATAGAAATTCTTGATTCTCCAATAGGGCCTATTTAAGAGTTTTCTTCTCACCAGGTATGAGTCCTGGATCTCTGAAAATTCTCTTAAGCTTGTATCCCAAATTCCTAAACATCTTTACTGATCAGCAAGTGTTGAAAACTAAACCCCTGATGTTTAAATGATTCAAGTTCAGGTCCTAAATATATTGCCACAGCATTTTAAAATGACCACCTAGTGAATGCACAAGGCTTTCTTCTGTTGCTCACTTCTTCTAGTTTTTATAATTTGATGCATGTATTCCACAGCTGATCAGAAGAATAGGATAATTAGGGATCATCAAAAAAAGGGACAAAGAAAAGATGAAAAAATCTGTTCTTCTTCGTTGCTTGAAGATCTTTCGGTTGTGGTATTTCATTCCTTTAGTGAATCCCACCAAGACTCTTTCCATGAATTATGCCCACAGATATCTTACATTTTTTCCTTTATTGTCTTCTTTTCCAGGCACATAAGAAGCTTGTAGTTCAATTAAATATGGTTTCCAGGTTACCTGAATTCTAAAGCAGCATCTCAACACACTATGTTGTCTTTACTTTGTCTTGTTCTTCCTCAAGTGCTGCTATCTCACACCCTGTGACCATATGAACCTCATACTTTTAGCAGTCATATCTATTTCTCCCTAGTCCTGTTATCCTGCACATTGTGTCCCATCTCCAGCTCCCTCTCATCACCATTCTTCAGCCACCCGATATCTCAGTGCTTTACATTCACTCAGCTCTTCTGGTTTATCCCACTTTCAGCCTGTTGCTGATATTAGGAAACCTTTGTGCTTTTCTCCTATGTCCTCCTCCTCTCTTGCATCAGTTGCCATTAAGTCTCTGCCTATATCTTATACCTCATAGTCTATCAATACAATGTTGGTACAGGAACCTAAGAAGAACCTTGGTTCATATAGCATGTACCATCCAAATCAGTAGCTTGTTTCTGTCTTTGACCATACAACACCCACATTTTGGCTTCAGTAAGGGCAGGACAGTAGAACTACTGAGATAAGTCTCAAAATCTATGATACAAATAAACCCAAATAAATTACTAAACCGTACACGTGCTGGAAATTGCTGTGTCTCCTTCAGAAACTATAAATCCTCATTGGTTTCACCTCAGATACGAATAAAAATGTCTTCAAACAGTTGAACTACAGATGTTACAACGCTTCTATTATGCACAGAAGAATAATTTGTAGTTCTGTATTTTCACTCATAGGTGGCGATAGAAAATTGACATATTATTTACCACGCTTTTGCTTAAAGATGCTCCAGAGACCAGAGTAAGTATAATGAACTTTTCCAGACATTTAGAATAATGGATTTTTCTTGTTTTGTGCACAAAGACATTTGTAGAAGGTCATTTTAAATTGTGTCTGCACATCAAACATACCTATCTGCACCTCTCTGGGCAAATATGTAGAAAGAACTCTGACCTCCTTCATTTGCTTTCTTTCTTTTTCCTTTTCTTTTTCTCTTTTTCTTTTCTTTTTTTTTCTTTTTCCTTTTTCTCTTTTTCTTTCTCTTTCCTTTCCTTTCTTTCTTTCTTTCCTTTCTTCTCTTTCTTTCTCTCCTTCTTTCTTTTCTTTCTTTCCTTCTTTCTTTTCTTTCTCTTTTTTTTTCTTTTTCCCTTTTTTCTTTCTCTTTCCTTTCCTTTCTTTCTTTCTTTTCTTTCTTCTCTTTCTTTCTTTCTTTCTCCTTTCTTTCTTTCTCCTTTCTTTCTCTTCTCTTTCCTTCTTTCTTCCTTTCTTTCTTTTTTTTGTTTTCTTTCTTTCTTGCTTTCTTGCTTGCTTTCCTTTCTTCCTTTCTTCTTTCATTTCTTTTCTTTTCTTTTTTCTTTTCTTCTTTTCTTTTCTTTCTTTTCTTTTCTTTTCTTTTCTTTTTTTTTTCTTTTCTTTTCTTTTCTTTTCTTTTCTTTTCTTTTCTTTTCTT
>WYDI02018098.1:13071-42688 GCA_009867235.2 Psittacus erithacus
CCCTTCCCTTCCCTTCCCTTCCCTTCCCTTCCCTTCCCTTCCTTTCCCTTCCCTTCCCTTCCCTTCCCTTCCCTTCCTTTCCCTTCTTCCCTTTCCTCTCTTTCTCTCTGCCTGCCTGTTTGCCTGCCTCTGACTCTGCCTTTTGCTTTTGCTTTGCTGCTTTTTCTTTCATTCTTTTTCTTTTGCTCTTTATTTATCTTTTTTCTTTCTCCATTTCTTTCTCTCCTGCATACTTGCCTGCTTGCCTGCCTACTTTCTTCCCCTCCTATTTTCTTGTCTCTCTCTATCCATTCCTCCTTCTTTTCCTTCTTCCCAACCTCACTCCTTCCCTCCTTTCCCTGTAAAAAAATCAGCAGTTGGGTTAACTGTTTCGTCCCTCTTGACTTCCAAATGAAATGGAACTAAGGGAGCCCTCTGAATCTACATGCCCCTGTGCACACACAAATGATGATTCTTTCCCTAATGCTCCCTCTCCCACATGTATCAAAAGACACAAATGGAAGTCCCCAGTGACAATCCCAGTGTGTTCACTTTTCCTATTCACAGCTGTCAGAATGATGTAATAAAAAATAAACTGAACTTTATGGTAAATGCCTCGGGGTAAATGTAGCTCACATATGTCATTACAGTATCTCTTTGTTCCGTTCCTTGAAATATAAATGCCTTCATCTTGAAATACCTTCATATTAGCTCAGAGAACAAAAGGTAAAAATAGTTCTTGAAAACAAAATACCATAACTTTGCCTGGTTTACCTAACAAGTAATCATACTCGAAAACATTCACAGTGCTTAACTTAAAGCATTTTACTTAGGCTACAAATCAGACCATAATCTTCTTTATGGTCAATTTGTGATAAAACTTGCCCTCTGGAATAGTCATGCGGTCCACTGGGAAAAATCTGCCTGTATCACACCAAGGAAATGAAAAGGATTTCTTTGGAAATATATACATGCATCATTTCAGGGTATCAGTATGAACACAGATATACTGATTCATCTCACCAATCTTCTGGCATTTAAATGAGGCATGCAAGTTAGGGCAGTAATTGTACAAATCTGTTTTTGCAGATGATGGATAGAGATTTTAAGAGAGAAGTCAGACACGAGTTGGGCTAACCCAGGTTTCCAGCTGACCCAGCAATTAGAAATGTCCAAATAAAGTAAATCAAGATTTACGTTCTACAAGCGTAAGCCTGTAAGAGGCAAAGCATCTTTCAGCCACTTCTATCTCCTACGTTTATTTAAAAACTCGATCTTCATGCTGCTAAAACAGAACAAATCTGACAGACAAGTTACTCTGGAATCGTGTTTCCCACTGTGAACAATACAGGAAGTTTTATAATGAAGAGGGTCTAATAGACTCAGTCAAAACATTGAAGAAAATCTTCTTCCTGACTTCACTTGGCACTGAAGATTGAGTTGATCTTATTATTTTTTGTCCTCAAATGCACAGGAAAGCTGTTTCGTAGAAGGTTTTATTTTGGTTTTGTTTCTTTCTTCCTGTAAAAAACCCTGTGCAATTCAATTGCCAAAGCATGAATGAGATGACAAGAAAATTTATCAAGGGTGGACTTTGCTCTCCTGTGTCTCCTGGAAACAAATGAGTTCCAGACTCCAGTGAGGGAGTCATCTGAGCCCTCAGTGGCCGTCACTTGCCCAGTCCATCTGTTCTTTGGTCCTCAATTAGTTCTCAGACCAATTTTAGGGCAGCTTCGTAAGTTTGTGACTGTTTTGATTTGTGCTGCAATCACTGTTGTGCAAGAACTCATGGGAAGATTATTTGCATGCATCTTGGTGCAGAGAGCACTGGCTCCAAGATAAAGCAAACGATACACAAATGCCTCCCTACAACACAATGCGCATAAACTGTGTTCTCACTGGAGCTCAGAAGCACAGTCCAGCTGCTTTTTGTTTACAGCGAGGGCAATGCTTTCCCTTGTTGGAATAAGTAGGGCCAGTCTTTTGTAACAAACATAAGAACTCCCAAGAGTTCTTTCAACAAATATTTAGAAGCTGATGATAAAGAGTGAAGCTAAAACTAAGCAATGAATCTGAGGTTGGATTTCAGTTCCACTTTAAAGTTCAAGGCTGATATTTTGATCTCTCCTTTTGGTGCATCTTTAGAAAAAGCTGTGCTGATGATTGAGCTGAGACCATAATTAGCAATATTTTTTGCTCAACTATTATATTAATCTTTCAAACTTATGAATGTACAGATAATGAAAGTCTTAAGTGAACTCATTATTCACTTATTAATATTAATGTATTTCTTCAGCAAACAACTTTTATCAGTGTTTTGTCAAAATAAGGAATGGTGAATATTAATACAATATAAATGATCTATAATTTGGGCTATGCTACTTACCAGCTATGACTAGAAAGAAAAAAAGACTGAAAAGGGGAGGACAAAGATAGAATGAAATGGGTTCAGTACAGAAATTAGGAAATTTTAAGCACAGTTTTCTAATTCCTCCCCCACCTCCAATCCTTTGTTCTTTTACCTTTTATTTTTCTTCATTTGTATACCTTAAAATTAGGAAAAAGCTGGATAGGAAAAAGGAAAGAAAAAGTTGATTTATTCAAATGTTTTAATTTTTTTTGTACGTACTTAGAAAAAGTAAAGTAACGTTTTTTAGCAGCGAGTGAAAAGAAATTATTCTTAAAAAAATGTAAGCTCTTGACTACAAAATATCACTTGGTAAAGAAATTTCAGCTGGCTTTCATAGTCATGAGCTTCAGACCACTGGACAATCTGAGCAAAACAAGGGGGTAAGGGATATGAAGACGTTGTCACGTTACGATACCAGGTAGTCTACCCGCTTCCCAAGAAGGATGAGACCCTTGTATCCAACCCACCTGCCCACCCTGGGCAGCCAGCCAAGTTGGAGGATATTCACTCAACCTACTCAGGGGCCCTACGAGCAGCACCACGCTGATAGAGGCCAGGGAGACCAGCCCACTTGCTTCCCAAGAAGGAAAAGACCCTTGCATCTGACCCGCCTACCCCCGTAGTCAGCTCACGGAGTCAGAAGGTGTTCATTTAACCTGTGCAGGAGCTCCATGAGCAGCACGTTAGGCCAAATCCCTTGAAGTTTCCGGAAACTTATATATATAAGAAATTTATTACATATACTCATAACAGGATACAGATTCGAGATAGTCGGCTGAATGCGGAAACAGATTTGGTTAGAATCAAAACTGATCAGTGATAATACTAAATAGCTAGCAAGATGTTAGTAATTAAATGTGCATAACACAGAGCTCCTACCCAATAGGCATCCCTATGGAGGGGAGAAGAGTGATAGAGCCTGTTGACTGATCCCAGAGTTTCGATGGAGATCTTCTCCTTAACATCCCCCTTCTCTTTCACCAATTTATACTGTTTCTTTACTCTCAGGTGGAGCTTGAGTGACTCTAGTCATAAATTCCTTCCATACCTTTGTTAGGATTGGTGTAAATTTTCCTCGCTTCGATTTAAAGGTACAGCCTAAAAGAGTTTCAGGGTGCAAGCTCAGTGAGGGGTGGTCGCAGCCCAGGCGGGGGTCTCTCTTGAGGTGGGTGTGTGTTTTAGTATTATAATGAAGCAAAGTTCAGCTGCAGGACACGTTGTCACCATCACTGCTGAGGCAGTAGTTACGATCCATCTCTCTTGACAGCATCTGAGCAGTTCTTCCTCCCTGATAACAGGACTGAGCCATGGTACTTCCGTACCACTCAACTTCCCATTTCAAGGATATTGCCCTAGGAGCAGCATCTGTGTCTTGTTTCAAGGTTGCACTGACAATACAGTCTCTAAGCTGAGCTTTGTGAAACCATATTTCTCCATTTTTTCCCCAACCTCGGTTATTTTCCTACAGATGTACAAATTCAAATTTACATCATATATTGTCCAGTACTGCGGAAGTCATTTGGGGACTTAGAAACTTTTTATTTAGTTCTGAAGAAATCACTTGGGTTTATTATACATTTCCATCAGAATCACTTTCATCACAGTGTTTGTTAAAGGCACAGTGTTAAAGAAACACTGCAAAGTTAAAGAAACTCCTTCAAAGGAGTTTCCATGGAGGTGAGAGAATTATCTTTGAAGTCTTCTTTGTTATTTCGTGTCACTGTCTTCCCTCAGAGAACTTCAGTCCTTCTTCAAGATAAAGAAGATGAGACTATTCTTCTGCAGCTGTAATCACAATGGTCTAGATGACAACATTGTCATAGCTCAAGATTTCATACTGAATATCATGATATTTGTCCTGGTTTTTAACACAAGCTTCTGATTCTCAATTTTCATTTCAAAGAAACTAAGTTTCTTGGCCCTCTGGGACACAGGAGAACTTGGAAAATGTGAGTTCTTGGGGTGTCAATAAGTCAAAAGACAAATTGAAAAGTCCCTTACAATTTATGTTTAAACCACATTTTTAATCTTCAGGCAATGTCTGAACTCCTGGCTTAGCAATACTGAGGTTCTGACCTTCCTTTAGTTGTGAACAAGCACTCAAGGAGGTTAAGCTATTAATATCAGCAAGTCCAATATTCATTTAAATGAAAACCCTTTAATACAATTTTGATAATGTGCATAATCTTTTGTTAAGAGGGGAAAAATAAAGAGCTAGCCTGAAGATGCCTTTAGCTCATGTTCAATTAGATCATGTCTTTTCAAGGAGAGATTTTCTTCCTTCTACTATAAAATAGTAGACTCTTCATTAGGGGCTGTAGTGATAGGACAAGGGTTAAAACTTACACAGGGGAAATTCAGGTTCGATATAAGGAAGTTCTTAACTATAAGGGTGGTGAGGCACTGGAATAGGTAACCCAAGGAAGTTGTGAATGCTCCGTCCCTGGCAGTGTTCAAGGCCAGGTTGGACAGAGCCTTGGGTGGCATGGTTTAGTGAGAGGTGTCCCTGCCCATGGCAGGGGGGCTGGAACTGTATGATCTTAAGGTCCTTTCCAACCCTAACTATTCTATGATTCTATGATTCTAAAATAGGCCCAAACCGACAGCTAGGAAAGAAGTCTTCTGGTATTTTTCCTGGCTTCATTTTAATCCTGCAGTGTTCTCAGATTTCTTATTTTCTTTTCAAAGGATTAAATCCATACGTCCAAAACAAAAACCAAAAACAAGTGGGGGATCAATGAAAATAACTCATGTTTAAATTTAGATTAACTTTCTATCCGTATGGGAGACTGGATCACCAAATGACAGTTAATTTAGATGGCTATTGGGTTTCTAATGACTCAGCTCATAATTAAATGTAGATGCCTTGACATTTTTGTGAACTGAAACCATAGCAGCTTATTTGAGATTTCAAAATCTCTGCCAGGATTCAGTGCTTAATATAACTTGATGGAAGTCAATGGAAAACTCCAAGAGGGCCTTTCAAGCCAGACATGGTACCTCAAATTATAGCAGATTTCCACACACTGTAAAGTGACCATGAGTCATGTGAAAAGAAATCTTCATCTGCATCTGGCCCTGAATATATATATTCCTTGCTTCTGCTTTAAGAATTGGTCAATGATAGACTGAATTTATCATGAAGTGTTAAAGGAAGGGCTCTTCTGATGAAAGGCTGAAATTAGACAGGCATGTCAAGGTCTCCACCTTCTTTTCCCCTTGGTAACACATTTATTGGAACAAAAAACTCTTCAGGGTGAGACTCCACTTTTGCAAATGCGCTGGCCTTTCCAAATTGAGTACAATTGTACAAATTTTAGACGTGACAAAGGACCGGCAATAACTTCTAAAGCCGAAGGAATCTGTGGGTGTTCAGCATTTCTTTTACATCTTCACTTCCACTTAAGTTTCTACAGTATAAGTGCTATTTGAGGCACCCACAGGGAGACTTTCAAAAGCACCTTTATTATGTGTAGGAACACATAGAAGAAGTGAATAGGATCTGTGCTTCTAAATTTCTGGCTGGTATGATTAGACCCAGAAAATGTAGAGAAGGAGGAGGCTGCTGAAAGGATTATGGCAAAGCACAAAAGAAGAGAATACTTTCATGCCTTCAGCAAGAAGTCAACACACCATTTTGCTGGGGGGCAGAAGGTGAAGTGAGATTCAAGTGTGGCTAGCATAAGGAAAACAGAAAATTGAGACATTCATGAAAGGTGCCACAATTAAGAGACGAGCAATTCAAATGCCGACATACTTCCGAGTTGCAGCAGAGATTTTTCCTGCTCGTGTTCAGTATTGTCCCTAGCCTTGCATAAGTCTAATTAAAAGCCACTAGTTTAAATACATTATAGTTGATTTATAACAGATACGGTCAATCACAGCTGCTAAAGCGTTTTTTACAATTTAGCCTACAGCAAAATGTTAGAATTCATGCCCCCAGCATTCCTGCAGTCAGGGATATCTTGGGTTGCTATTATGTCAACATGATGAAAGTGTTACAGATTTGCCTTTACTACTACAAAGTTAACTCTAAAAAGACAATGATTTAACTGGAGGGGTTTACATTCAAGCTGGCAGTAGAGTAATAAAATTAGTGAGGATCAAGAAATGGAACTTAAAGGGGAAGCATAGTATATCTTAACAATAAAAAAACCAATATTCAAAGCTCTGGAACCTAGTCAAGCTTAATTAAGGTCATGAAAACCTAGTTGCATAAGCTAAGAAAAATGTAAGAAAGCAGAAACTGCGGAAGCAGTTTGCAAAATAAAGCTTTTTATCTGGAAGAAGCACATAGCTGAAAAGCTGCTTTGAGAAATGGAGTTGGGTCCGGAGTGGTGTGAGAAAGAGGTGTCAAAGACACACTGGAAGATACCACTAGAAGCCAATTCATAGTAATGCCAGGAGACCATAGCTGTGACCCAGATTGTTCAAATGGAAAAGTTAGGCACAGATATTCTATTGAAATTCAATTTCAGCTGAGTCTATATTATTGTTATTGCTGCTATTATTATTATTATTATGGCTCTGCTAGTTATTGCTTTTTCTGTTTGCCCCTTTTTAGAAAAAAATATGCTTGTGTTGATCTGAACTAATTATTGTTTTTTGGATTTCTTGTTTAAAGTCAAACAAAAGGCTTGCAGCATCTAGAAACACAGTGTTTAGCTTTTAAAATTAAGGCCTGGATCAGAAAAGGGAGAGTCTCTGAGTCCCGTCTTTCACTTGAAAGCTGAGAGTATTAGACATTTTTATTCACTTTTCTTCTCAACTAACGTGAGATCTGAACCCAGGAGGTCTAGGTTGAAAGAAGTCTTCTTCCTTCTGCACACAACTCCTTTTAGCAAGGGGAGAAATTGCCATCTTTTCTAAAAACACCAAATGAGAGAAAAGCACCTCAGGTAAGAAAGCTTGTTGCAATTAATTCATCTCTTAACTGGGAATGGAGTTAAAGTAGTTTGGACTTTACATTGATTTAGAGTCCACTATAGACTTGTGGATCCATAAGCCCACTTCTTATTGTCAACCTAATCCTGAGATACTTCAGATGTGGTTCTCTGAGAAATTTCAATACGTGTATTGACGTGATGAAACATGAAAGTCTCAGAATAGTTTACCTGCAGATGTCTATACATCTGCTAAGCTCCTGGTGTACTTATAGGAAATGTAATGAAAAGTCAATGGGTTCTAGAACTCAGATAATTTGCCTAAATGAATGTGTCTATTGCCATTTGAGGTTCCCTCGTAGATCCCACTTTGCCCACACCTGCATTTTCAATAGGGTTTGTGTCTCCTACAGGGCCTATGTTGTGTTTGTCCACACTATGCAAACGTCTCAAATGCTCTAGGATGTCTCACTTTGTCAAAGCAGAGGCATCTGTGCTGCTCAGATTATTAGCTCACCCTGAAGTAGTTATCTAGGGCAGCATCCAGTTGATGCTAAATACAGCCTTGTGTCATTCTAGGTTCTAAGAAATACCTTGCTTGGCCTTTAACTGCTCTTACACAATGGTGTTGTTCCCCATAAATCCTGTTACATTTGTCAGTCCAGTAGGAATGCCTCAGGCATTTCAAAAGGCTTCAGAAAGCTTAAATAATTGAATTTTATTTCAATGGCTGGTCAGTTAAATAGTTCTCTGGATAGGATGTTTGTTGGCTGTGCCTATCAGGAAATTAAATACACAGCTCACATACAGACACCTAAATATAGTCTCTTTAGTCTTAAATGTGATCCCACCCCTAGGAATCACTGATGGAACATTAGAATTTTATATTTTAACCTTGAGGATGCTGCTTACTGGAAAAAAATCCTTTTACTTCCATTTTCTAGCAAAGCTCTTGTTTGAGACATCTTGATCTCAGGGAAGAATGCAGAATTTTAAGTATAATGACTGAAACAAAGGTTTATACAAACCATAATTAATTTCTCAGCAACAGAATGGAATGTATATTACAGGTCAAGGGAATCTGTAGTCAAATTTCCACTGAAGCTCATACCTGCTGATGGAAAACCAGTCTCTGGTATTAAATTATTTATCAGGGCTGCATGTTTGCAACTTATCTTAGCACAAAGCTCCTAAATAATACAAAAAGACATATTTAAGGGAGAATATGTGCACTCTCTTTGGAATGCCAAATAGTAGGATTTTTCTCATCACCCATTTGTGATGAAAAGCTCCTTTGCCTTTTGCAATATCCATTGAATTCAGATAGCTAGAAATCTTCAACTGAATGTAGGCTTCTTCCATTCCGAACCAGTGCCACTCATATGCAAAGTATCCAATGCATCATTCTCAGATGGATATTTCCCCTCTTCTTTCAATACACTCAGAAAATACTGAAGAAACTGTTATTGAATCTATTGGTAGTTCTATCCAGCCATGCATCAGTGTCAAATGTCCCATTACAAATGAAGCTGGCAGAGAAGCTAACCAAAGTCAACTGTAAATCTGTAAATCAAAGTCATCGTTTAGAGTTCAGGTCAGGACATGGCGCTGAAAGCGTTCACTAGCTTAGATATATGTGGGTCCCCTGTTATACAAGAGACGGCAAACAACAATACTCTTCTAATGCACCATTCAGAAATTTTGATCTTGAGACAACATTGCCCCACATCAGAGATTAAGATCAGTAACTTTGATTGTCTGGCATAAAGAGATTCATTACAGTTGATTTAAAATTAGATCCTGCAAGCAACATCACTGTTCCGGGGACTACTCTTAATATACATAATACATTTGGTCCACAGATGATCACAAGGACCTTCACCAGATTGTCACTCAAAGAGCAAGATACCCCTCTCTAAGATAACCTTTTTGAAAACAGATACCTAAAATTTAATAGCAGAAACAAAACTGAAACCCTACAAAAGCAAAACATTTTGCTGCACATTCTTTCTCTTCTCTGTATGAGATGACAAAAGCATCTTGATCATGAAAAATATTTTAAAAATCAGATAAAGACTTGGATGGAACAGAATAGATTCTATTTGGACTTGGATTGAAATAGGTAAAAGAGTTTGAATTTGAAGGAAAATTGTGGTCTTGGAACAAATTAAGAAAGAGGACATGATCGGAAGAAGGATGCAAGTATCTTTCAAAGGGAGCTTTGTAATATTTGGAAGAATCAAAGAATCATTCAATACCTAACTAAAATGAACTGAGATTCCAGTGCTTTTCAGGTTTGTCTGTCTCTAGCCTTAGTTACTGTGAAATTCCTTGACAACAGTAATAAAGCATTTACACTGAGACTCTTGACTTGTGCCCACCTGAAACATTCTTCTATTGACTTAGAAAGCTTTGGGAGCAAAAATTGTGTGAAGCAATGAGCCTATTCAATATTAGACAAAGGGATAAAGCGTACAATACAGGAGACATATTTTTCCCTTGCCTATGAAATGTTTCAAGTGAAAACTGCTTCTTTCAACACTGCAGAGCTTGTGGGAAATGACCTGTACCCTGGATAAGCTGACAGACACAGTAGGGGATTTCATTACACCTCAGAATTTGACTGGCACAACCAGCTCTCTCTGGCTCTCTGTAACCTCTGGCAAGTGCTTGGAATTGAATCTGTAAATGTTAATCAATATTTCAGGCCTATTAAATAAAGCAAGGCATTGTGGAAATCAAAGCACTAACAGCTAGCATGGTGCTTACAATGACTTCCAGGCCATCAAAAACCTTGTAGGGAGCAGGAGAGCAAATATTTTAATAAAACAATTACCTCTACAATTTCAAACATGCAGAAGAATGTTACATCTCCAACCCTATCCCACTAACTTAATTTTCATTTCAAACAGGTCACTGAGCAAGAGTCACTCAATACAGATATTTAATGGGTCTTTAAGATGCTATCCTAAATCTTTGGAAGAGCAAAAGTCCACCATGTGTTCAAAACATCTGCAAGCACATCTATGTCTTCTCAAAGATGAAATGTGGCAGAACTGTACCCAAATCCTAAGAGAGTCTCACCACTGATTTCAGGTGGATACAACACTGAGCGAGATTCATGGGTGGGACTAATGTAAGGCACCTGTAGACAGCCGCATCATAAGCAGCTGTGGTTGAGCTGGTCACCTGAGGCTCACTTTGGGGAGAAATAAGGACTTCTGGAGTGCACTTTATTTCATGTTAAAACCAGTGACTAAAATAAGTCAAATGAATTGTACCTTAAAGCCCTCAGGTCTCTGAAGTGATTACAAAGAAGGTGGTAGCCAAAGCAATTAGGTAATAGATATCCAAAGTCAGATGAGAGACATCCCTAGTAGTACATGAACATAAACCAAGCTGCAAAAAGCAAGTGAACCTGTGCTACTCTCAGACAAGTGTGTAAAAGGGTAACATAACAAAAAAAGTTCAATATTTTCAGGATTTTGAAGTGTTTCCCTATTGTGAGGTTTGAAATAAGTCTATAGGAGTATATATATCAACATCAAACACCTACTGAGTGAACACCTTCTCCCCTACAAAAACCAAAAACCCATCCGTCCAGCCACAAAGTGGTAACATGCTGCAGTATGAAGTAGCAGCTCTTGGTTTCTTTGAAGTCCTGGTACATGTGAGAGCTCGATGATGATGTAGTCAAGATTAGTTACTTCTTGTCAACTTGGGAATACCACCCTGCCTCTGAGAGAGGAAGCAGCCTCCAGTTTGCTTCCTTTACCTTTAAGAATTTAGCGAAAACCAGGTACTATTACCAAATAACAAGGCAAGATATAACTAACTGCAAGTCCAGCCATTGCAAACTATCTCCTGCAAAAGCAAATTCCCATTTCTCAGCAAGGTGGCCACAACGAAGCGTTGAAAATGAGTGGCGGAAGTTTCAATTTCTGTCAGAATTAGCTTAAAACCAAAATTGCCATTGACAGTTTTAAGATGGTGATATGTCCATCCCATTCTAACCACTGAAGACAAGAGAATATTGATATTTCTTTACTACTATTGTACTGAAGGGAAATACGAAAAATACAGAAGTCTGCTGCTCATGTATTCTGATGCAATGAGAGAAGTAAATAAACTGGTAACCGCTGAACATCTTTTCTACCTGCTGGATACCTATGTTACGCTGTCTCTGGTAGCAATTTCATAGTAAACTTGGTAAGAATCTCCTTGGTTAACTACACAGAGCTAAAATTCTCATATGTAGGTCCTATTTATCAAACCCCAGATTTATTAAGTTGAATTTCATGGTAGATCACATTCTGTTCCTGGGAGTGGTAGAACTAGCTATTTTGGTGACTAATTTTGTTGATGTTTTTGGAAGGTGGAAAAGAAATGTCAAGACTTGCTCAGAAGGGTCATAGAATCATAGAACAGTTAGGGTTGGAAAGGACTTCAAAATCATCCAGTTTCCACCACCCTGCCATGGACAGGGACACCTCACACTAGACCATTTCACCCAAGGTTATGTCCAGCCTGGCCTTGAACACTGCCAGGGATGGAGCATTTACCACTTCTTTGGGCAACTTTCTCCAGTGCCTCACCACTCACACTGAAGAACTTGTTCCTCAGATTTAACCTCACAAAAGCTCTGCAGGCTAAGCCTCAGTTCAAGCACTGATTTTCTGAGCATGTGAAAATGTATAGGACACCTCCCTCAGAGGCTCTGGGCCACATCAGTGATTCTTCAGGAAACAGATCCAAAACCATTAATGAGCTCACATGCTGGTCACTACATGGAGCTTGTAAGGTGTTGCACTGAACACCTGAAATGTCATTTGTCCCAGGCCCTGTGTGACAGTACTGATCTGTTCTTGAAGGAATACCGTAGGTGCTGAAGCTGTGGAAAGCTACAGATCCTTCAAGGATGGGCACATTATAGCACATCCCTGCAGGGTGTAGGAGGTTCATAGGAAACCTTCAGACCTCCTGCCTCTAAGCCTACACACAGAGAAAGGAACAGAAAGAGGTGGAACTCCACACTCTTCCTTGTCATGGCCTCAGCCTCCAACACTTGGTGAAACTTTATTCCTAATAATTTTCTTTCATTTCATTTCCATGTTCTCTTTCCCTTGTTAAATAAAGCACCTGTTATGTACAGCTCTCATCAGCGTGCTCTCAATCTAATGAGACTGCAGAAAGTTTGCCTGCAAACTCCCACTCCTTCTGTCAGCTTGATTGTCTGGGGATGCCTTGTGAAGCTATTCATGCTCTATCACCACCTCCTGCTTCCTCACCTTCTTTCCCCTCTCCTTAGCTGAGGCATGCGCTTGCCTGTCATCTTCCCTCATGTCATTCCTGCTGAGTTGTGTAAGATACAAAGAAGTTACAAAAGTACATTTAATTTACTAGTGTTATAACACAGACCTTCCCCCATCATGTTTCAGCTATCCCCACTGTAACCTGAGGATGTGTCACATTCTCACAATGATGGAGCAAGCTCTCCCAGCGGTGCTCTGGGTTTTTCTTTCTCTTCAGGTCTGGATGAAAGACATGAAGACTGGAAAAGGTAGCTCTTAATCTGCAGTAAACATGCAGAGGCTGTACAATCAGAGTAGATCATACAAGTTAGATTAGTAAGATAATATTCCCTCAAGAGGACAAAGTCATTGACGGTGCCTTATGTGAAGCTGCTTCATGGGAACCAACATTAAATGTTCTCTCAGGAAAGCTGTTGATAAAAGTGCCATGAGAATGGTTACTGAAAATCTATTTATATGAAAAGTGACTGATGCAATGTTAAGCACATAAGCTGAACTGTAGCAAGTCATGGAAACTGGGGACCACGTTAGGAATTTGGGGATGATGACTGTGAACTATTGGAGATGACTGACATCCTGTATGTGGAGGCCAGAACCTGCATGCTGACTATGATAATCTTATTTACAGACCTCCCTCAAACCCACTAAAACCTTGTCAGATTCATTGGTACGCTCTTCCATGTGGTTCTTGGAAAGATCTGCAATGTGAGTGCAAGCACCATTACAAATGAGAGCAGGCATCAAAGTTATCATGCATATGAAATACCTGAAGTGAACATTTTTACAGAGGAGAGGAGACTGATAATGTTGGCACTGAGGTGGTAAGGCTCAAAGATTTAACTCTCTAAGCCATAAGAATAATCAATAATTGTTGTTATTAGCCCTTCAAATGCTGTCGCAGCACAACAAAACTATTCCCTCAGCATAGCACACACAACAGGGAGGCCCATCTACAAACCAGTCCTAGACCTGATTGCTCAGGTCTCGTTGCTCACTTAGTGTTCCTGTTCCTGCTTCCCTCTGCCCATCTCTGTAGGCCTTGTTATTGCCCCAAGCTTGCCTTCAGCCTGGTACCTGATCTGATTTAAGACACAGGCATCAAAATCGTTTTCTTCGTTCTGCTCCGTTTGCTGTCTGCTACAAAACTGGGATTTTACAAGGTTGGTACTTGTATTTGTTTAAACATGCAAGTTCACAAACCTCTATTTTGAGATGTTTGGGAAGGTCTGACATGGTCTGAATATTCCTACAAAAGCAGAATTGCCAAGTGAAGTGGAAGTATCTAACCTAAGCCTAATATCTAACCTAATATGAGCTGCACAACAGCCTGGATGAAGCACCATTCTTCACAGAACATGTTTTTTCACTGATCCAAGCTTGGACCATTTATCTTTAAGCACATGGAAGGATAAATAGGTTTGGAAAATGGGTAAGGTGGCATGCAGTGCAGAAAACAAATTTAGTGGGATGAACTTGAACTGAGTATAGCTAAATAAATCGTTCTTCAGTTTCAGTTGTGCACAATATTCCTTCTCTCTTCATGAGTCAAACTGTTGAAAGGGGGACTTTGAAAAATAGATACCACCCCCTTTTTGAGGGAAGGCCATAGAACACAAATCCTTGATTGTAAGATTAAAAAGTGCCTGTGGCTCTTAACTGGAGATCTGGTTTTATAAGCATTTTGGTTTTAATTCTGAGTCACTCATATCAACAAGGAATAAGATCCCCCAAGGTCAGAGTAACAACTAAGAGATGCTGGGATGAATTTAGGTGAAGAACAGATTTCTGCAAGAGCTGGGGCTATGCTAGGCAGGCCTGAAAAATCTGAAGTCCTATTTTTTATAGCTTTAAAATACTTACACAATGCAATTTTTATGGAGAAGGTCTACTGCTGTGTCCACTCCTGATTTCACCATAAACTCTGCCATGTTTGATCTCTGTACGGATCTTACTGCAAAGTGAATCTTAGCTGTCTAATTGGGTGACTTCATAAAAGACTTTGTATTTAGAATTCATAAAACTTTCTGCTGTTTTGAGAATAATCATCTACACAATGCAGGCTGGGAGGAATAGAGATGCAAATTAGGAGCACAATACGTGTTTCAGCAAGGAATATGGAGAGTTAGTGCAAGCCCCAGGAACTCTCAGCTCTTTGAAGAGTAGAATAGGTTTCACATATGACACATTCCAAGAACTTTCCCAAGGAATCAGTGGTCAGATTTGTCCTCGACTTAATTATGCACCATATGTGAGTCAAAAGGATAGTTCTCTTTGTATTTTATATATGTAGTATCATTTTGGCTTGTTGACCAATTTTTTCTTCAGCTTTTCCCATAGGTCTCAAACAGCCCAGATAAAATTCCTCCTACCCTTCTTAGCAATCTGAATGCTAACACACACTGATCAACTAAATCACATACTGGGGACCAGAATTTCAGCAGGAAATGAATCAACTAGTTGATCCTCCAGTGCCTCTAGCATCTCTAGCATCGACTAATTGATATTCAGAATGCCTCCTGCTCCCAGGCTCTCCAACCCTGCTGGCAGCTGTGCTCATGGCTGTGCTCAAGGCCCTTCTCTGCTTGACCTTTGACAAATCATGATAAAAGTGGTAATTTGGGGCGGGACCCCAGCCTATTGATGGAAGACCAATGAGATTTGAAGTAAGTGTTAAGTAGCTAACTGTAAGGTATTTGCCCATCCGTACTTTAATAAGGGAGTGTAATAACCACAGAATACAACGGTGCTGTTGCAAAAGATCCATTTTTTAAATAATGTCAGCACTATGGGAGTCAGAATAGTTACATGTAATCCATTTTCAAATGTTGAATATTGGACTGGGACAAGGACTTTATGGATTAAAGCCAGTTATTAAGAAGTTATTTCAACATTATAGGCATAAGCTTCCTTTCTTTGGGAAGACAGGGCTTTTAATTATTTTTGCTTCAGAAGGCTGCAGAGTGAAACTCATATAATGACACCAACTGCCAAACTTATCATGTCTCAATTATATTAACACCTTCTTTTGAAGTTCCTAACATGTAAAATGCAATTTACTATACAAAGGTTTCAACACCTACTGAAAGGAATTCAAGAATAGAGAAATGCTGCATTTCAGCACGCGCTTTGGAGAGTTCAGGAGGTTTCTCTGTTGCTCCTTAGAAATCTTGTATGCTGGGGGAATTGGTAGTGTACTCTTCTAGCTTAACAACAGAAAAAGAGGGGGGAAAAATATCACTGTTTATTTGATAGGTTTGGAAATGTTCAAATGCAATGTGGATGATGATCTGAGGGATCAGCATAGCAGGTCAGTTAGCACAAAACCAGCCTCAACTAAAACTGAGCAACAAATCTTGCTTATGTGTGGTTCAAATTCGATGTTGCTGCATGAATTTTGATTCTTTTCTGATTTTTTTACCCTTTAAACCCAAAAGAACTCTACTGAAATGAAAAAGAAAAGCATCTTTGCAAAACCTGCACGAGGGGGAAATACAATCGAGGGGTTTTTCACCTGATTTTGAAAGTTACTCTTTTGAGCAGGGTTGGCTGGAGCTAATAAGGTCTTCAAAACAGACAAAACTTTAGTGTTTCAACTATGATATGACTATATTGTTGAACATCATAACTGGAATGACAAAGCCGGTGGGAGGTAGTTATTTGGGTATAGCTGATTCACCTAAGGAAATAAGAATCACCTTTTTCAGTATTTCTGTTTCATACCACTATAACTGATATCAAACACAGTCATAACTGTATTATCATAAACATGGCATGGTTTCTGATTTACATGTTCCAATAAAGATTTAGGCTGCTGTCCGAAATCAGCTTCTGAGCACAAAATCAGTATTTACAATAGATCATAAATTGTTAATTGGATAACTGATAGAAAACTTTAAAGATTTCTGGTTTTGCTTCCATTGTGTTTCAGAAGCTGAAATTATCCCACATGAATATGATCCTCCATCTGCAGCTGCCACTCATTTTCTCTTAGGCAAAAACTTTGTGTTCTTCCATTTCAAGATGGTTAGTTTTCTTTTTGACAGCAATGTCTGGTTTCCAGAGATCTGTGAATGCTTAGGATTATAATGGCTCCTTTCAGATTCATCCCAAGTTGGACACCTAAAAACCCACAAAGGTATTCAAATCCCAGAGTAATTTTGCAAATCTTAGCAGTAAGCTTTCAACAACAAGCTGCACAAATCTAGTTTTAGAGAGCCTTCTTGCAATAGCTTCTACCTGGAAATCAGACTCTGCAATTGAAGCGAAATCTCTTTGAAAGCTATTCTTCTCCTCCCTAGGTACAAATGAGCTATTTATTTATGACTAAAGAAGTGTTTTCCTGTTCAGCCACCTTTTCTTTTTTTTCATATATTTAAGTTATAAATAACTATTGTAACAAAGCCTTAGGCTTCTGCGCTCCAGATAAGGCTGAATGCACTCTATGAGAAGCAGAACATCTTTGGAGAAAATGCCTACAACAATAACAACAAAGACGAGTGGATTACGCAATCTGAACACAAACAAGCCTCTCCCCCCATCCTTAGAATCGCTGTCCGTTGAATCCTGCGTCATGCACAAAGCACAGCATGCATTCAAACGAAGCTCTAATGTGTCATTGTCGTTACCTTCTGCTGCATTATTTACTACTTCTATGTAAGATTTCTATGGGGAGAACTTCACAGCTGAGAAAGATCTTGTTTTATTGTGAGTAAATGTAAAGTCATTTTTTGTTTCCAAAGAACAAAGAAAATAAAGAGTCTAACATTTCCCTATCCAATTATGCCCATGTTTTTCCCCTCACACACACTTTTCCACAGTTCTTCAAACAAGGAGGTCAAGATTAAGACTGCTGAACTGTCTGTCTTTGTATAAAGTTGTGTGACCTTACTTTCCTAAAGAAACGGTCAGTTCTTTACAAATACTGGATAACCTTGAACTGTCAACGTAATTCTGTGGTCATACTGAAAACCAAAACAAAACCCTCATCTTGCTTGTAAATTTGTTGCCATGCCTTTGGTTTTTTTCTGAATGACAAGTTCTGGCTATGTTTCCATAGGTATGCTTTCAAGTCCAGCAGGTAAGTGTGTGTGTTTAGGTACTAAATAAAAGACAGACCATCCCAGAAGTACTCTGACTGTAGAAAGAAGCATGAAACATTGCTTATTTAGAAATAAGCAGAAATCTTAAAGTTCTTCCTGCCTTTGTTTTCACCGAGCTTTGACATAAGATGATTCAGACAATTGGTGTAAAAAAACCCAAATTGCAAGAGCTTTTGTGATCTACTTATACTACATAACTTAGGGAATGCAATAGAGACAGCCATCATTATGACAAGACAATGAATAAGAAAGGCAGGTACGAATGCCATTTCTGATATAGCTCTTCCCTGTTCTGATCACTCATAGTTTTTTTGCCTCTACTCATCATCTGCATTGCAGTGGTATTTTGGTTGGAAAACACCCATTTTCTTACATTACAGTGCCTGAATTTTGGCATCCAGAAAAATGTCAATAGAAAATGCATAGTAAATTTAGAGGCATGCGGTTCTGTAAAGCACATATGATGAACTGAGGTTATAGGCAGCTAAATTCCTATTTAATTTCATCGAAGGGGACCTGATCCTTTTCTGTAGACAAGTGACATTTAGCCCATACAGAAAACTAGTAATCTACAAAGATTATGACTTATTAATAGGCAAAATGGACCTGGTGAACTCTCAAAGTGTCTGCTATGTTTGACTGACTTGTACATAGTTCAGAAAGATGGTCAGACATGGGCTATTTAGCAGCATGGCCAGAGCTGAGTGAGGTGTATCACATATTCCAGCTACCATTAGGATGTTCTGGAACGTGATCCAGACACAATTTCTAGGAGGAAAAGCAATATCTGCCTGGTACGTACCTTTAGCTCAGCTGGTCACTAACTTGATCGTTACCTTTCCATGCTTTGAGGATGGCTTTTACATTGGCTGCTGAGCCCCGTATTGTCCCACTTTTGCTGAACCTGAACTAGCTAAATGACAAAGCTCTCTTTAACCCATAATCACAAGAGCAATAACCTATATTGCTATGATAACACCGTGATGCACGTGCTTTGCACAAGTTCATAGCCTCAGGTGATTTAGTCTCTGTCTTTTCTTCTTCTCAGCTGGGATGGTTGAGTTGTTTATAGGGTGTCCGCGATAGTCTTTTCTGAGCTTTTTCACTGAGGAAATAAAAGACAGGATTCTGACAGCACATGCTCAAAACACTGCGCAGACATTAATTAACAAGCGAGAGATGATGAACAAGTGGTGAAAAGTTTCAACGCTTCTGTTTCGCCTTGAAAACCTGAGCAGAATGGCCCATGCTTCTACGGACCAGCCAACTATAAATGCCAACCGGGAACAGCATGACAGTATTCAGACTCAAAGTCTGCAGTCAAGCTGTCAGTGGCATCTAATTAGCAGAGTTCTAGATCAAGAATAAAATGTGTTTGACTCTTTATAAATATGATGTGTAAAAATGTTACATAATGACATGCTGCTGCTCTACATCCCCCTTAATGTTTTGACAAGGGGCGTCAAAGTGGTGAAAAACCTCAAAGTGCCAAAGTATTTCAGCGACTGCATGCTAGAGGCTGAATTCGCCATTTCAATTGCTGAAGAACCAAGGTCCATAAATGGGCCAGGCTCTGGGGATAAGTGAAGGTTGCTCAGTTTAATGAGCTGCTAGAATTTATTAAACTTGTTCTTTTTTTTTTAACAGCAATTGGAATATGTATAACATTACGAAGTAGATTGCTAGAAAAGAAAGTATGATCTCCTGACAGAGGCAGCTGAAATCTATCTGCAGAGGATTCAATTCCCCAAGTTACTTCTGCAGGAAACCCTCTCTATTCCCAGACATATTGCTTAAACCAAAATTCCTCCTGTTGGCTATTAAACTTATATTTCACACTTTGTGGGTGCTTGGCATAGGATCTGTGAGTCACCTGCTTTGAAGAAATCAAAGAACTCTAAAGCAAAATTGATTGTCAGGATTATTCCTTCAAGAAAACAATATAACGGTGGAAACAGATGCATTTCCTTGTAGGCTTGGTTTTATTGCCGTGAAAAATTAAGCCTTGCATAATTCACAGATCACAGTCTTAATCTACATCCATGAATTTTGTGCACTGGTAGAATTAGAAACCTAGTTTCCTTATGGTTGCAGAAATAGAGAGGTACCCAGTTAAAATCCACGTTGTTCTGCAAAGACGTTGCTTTCTTCCACTGACAGTAGATCAAATCTGAAATTATTAGGCTGTTGACTTGGGTACCAGAGTTATGCAACTAAAATAAGCGAGGTAAAACCAGGTCAACCATTGTCTCCTCTTCTCCTTCTCTAAAATGGGAATAATACAATCTCTTTGTGTAACAGGAGTATTATGCACAAAAATTCAATAATCTTTTTTAAACCCATGGATGTTACAAAAGGCAGGCAGTGTGGAAATGATGGGAAGAAATCAATCATTCCATCTTCAGAGCAAAGTCTGAACATTGCAAAGTAAATAAAGCTTAAGCACATTGGAAAAAATCAAAACCTAAAGTATTACCTTGCTGTTCATTAACAGCAGACTGTCCAGCCTGTTCTCTAAACATGGTTGGGACCTTGTAGAAAAGTAATATTGCAGCCATGCAGTTAAAATACATCAGACAGGAGGGCCAAGTTTTGTTCTTTGTTTTCTCCTAAGTTTTAAAGAATTGGCTTTTTGAGCATGAATTCAGTTAAAAGATTTTTGTACCGCTATTCAGATGTGCAACAGATAAAATTACTTTTCTTAGGATTATATTTATTCATCATGAGATACTTTGTGATGATTTGCTGGAAAATAGAACTGGTACAAGAATATTAATACACTGGTAAGTTAAAGAGGCATACCAACCCTGAGATACAGAGGGCTATGTATGTGGAATATAAACGCCAGCTAATGTAGCATAGAAGTGCAGAGTGGCTAACTAAAATTACCTAACTGCTACAAACAGGTCTCCACAGCTATGAAGCAAAGATCTGAATCTTATCTATCTCATTTACGCAAGCTTTATTCTTAGGGAGCTCCAAATTTACACAGATGTCAGAGAATAGAGAATCAGCCCAATTATAGTCTGAATTTATTGTGCCATCATAGTAGCCAATTTAGCTATTTCAGTGATGACCAGATCATTAACATCTTTTCAGGACAGCAATAACTGAGTCATTTTTATTGCTGTAATTAATATTGATGGCAATGAAAAAAGCAATATAGGTACTTGACTTACATGCACTGCAGATGTGTGTTGCAAATGTAAGTAACTTCCTGATCATTTATTCTTTTTATTGTTAGTTATACAAGCTCATAGTTGCCAAAGTTATCTCAGGTAATTCCATAGAATTTATGCTGAAATATTATTTTCCAAAGAATTATCCTCAAAATACATTTCAGCCATAACACAAAAATCTTTCATGAGTCACGGAGAAGTAGCCCTGCTATCTGTCTTAGATAAAGCATCTAGCTATTAGAGATTCAGCGTTCCCAAAGGAATCTTATGATAAAATAACAGAAATAGAAAAAAAGAAAAATATCCCAAACATTCATTTTGGGATAATCCCCAAAGGAAAAAAAAATCCTTCACCTGCAAAATATCATCTAGCAGAAGAATGAAGTAAATGAAGGGTAGGATTTTGTGTCTAAAAATAAAGGAAGTTGGGAGAAGACAGTGGTGATAATTTACTTTTATAACATATATCATAGATCATCTCTACCTTACTTCTCTTGTCTCTCACATTAAAAAGAGAAACATTTTAGGTCTATATTGTAAGCTTATTATTTCTTTGGCAAAGTTGAAGTAAATGTGCCAGTCTGCATGGCAGTACAGAATTGCCCTATACAGTTTATAAGGGAAGACAATACTTTCCCCAAGCCTGAATTAGATAACCCAAATGCTTATCTGCCAACACATATATGCATTCATAAACATATAGAAATTGTCAATTTATGACCTGTTCAACTACTTCCCACTCAGATCCATTGGTTCCTGCCCTTAATGACTCTCATTGCTTTCAGTATAAGCTTCCTCTATCTTCCAGTAGTGGTAACTTGCAGTCGTTTCCCATATGAAAACACTGAGAAAGATTTCAGACAGTATATTTGAAAAACACTAAAAATATGTGCCTGACCCTCAGCTGGTGAAGACGGACATGCAAAAAGAGTTTGTTACATCCCCTTATAGCAGTCAAGGCTCAGGAACTGAACCCTAGGTTTTGTAAGAGAGTCTGCAAAGAGGAAGAACTTTCTAAGCACAGAGGGGCCATGACTAATTTGAAGGAACAGGAGAATCAGATTTTTCCAGTGAGATAACTCCCCTGTAAATCCTGAAAGATTTGACTCATAAGAGATAGTTTCTTTGTATGCGTTTATTTCCCTTTCATCTACACTAGCAACTGGTTATTTTAAAGTGGTAATTTAAGCATTTTGAGAAGAAAATTTGTAAAACCTTCTGCATTCTCTGCTTTACCTTCTTTCTAAATAGATACCAAGCATAAGAAATATTTGGAACTGTAATTCTCTAACAAAAGAGCAGGCATTAGTATCAATGATTTAACCAGCATTTTCAGAGGGAAGCAAATCCACCATCTCCATTTAGGAGGAAAATTCCAGGATAAATGACTTTTACACTTTAAAATTATTTCAGACTTTTCCTTTTGCTATCCTGGACCAACTTTTTGCAACAGAGAGGAATTTACTCAAATAACATCCAATCGAACAGAAACCAAGTGGGTTTGGTTTAAAATTTGTTCGGATGCCCACAAAGCGGATAGCAGCGCTGCAATTCCACTTTGATGTACAAACATTCCTCTGGTCTGGAGTGAATTAGATGTGTTGCTCTCAGATGATCTATGCTCTCTGAAAACCTGTCCCTGCCTTTTTTGCTTGCTTGTTTGTTTGTCTCCCTTTGCTCCTGGCCTTCATTTTCTTCTTCAGTCTTAAATGATGAGGGAAACAAAACTGGGAGGGAAAGAACGAGGCACAGCAAGGTCATATTGCAAAGCCAAAGGCAAAAGCGGTTTTAAAAATCCTAAGCTAAAGTGGGAAAAGGTAGATATTTCCAGAGAAATGATTAAAACTGGTAAAAAGCTTATATCAAAAAAGGCTAAAAACCCCAGTTTTAGACTCCAAGTTTCAGAGTTCACCTATTTTTCAGCTAAAATTATGCTTATCATTTACTTTATTACCAGTCTACCACACCGCCATCCCAAGTGGTTCAGAATAGCATAATGCTTTAAAATGTACGTAATGCTTTATCTATATACGATTTAAATAAAATTATGACCATTACAAATGATCCAGCTGCTGTAATAGGGTTTTATGTTTGTCATAAATTTTTAACACATAAGAAAATGAATCAAAATATATCTCCCCTATGGTCATTAAATAATAACTCTACATTGCCTATCATACTTCGGTACCTTATTTTAAGACCTTGTGAAGAAAAGGGATGTAATTAGATTGATGGATATTTTTGATAGGGGAATAGTAATGTCTTTTTCAATGATAATGCAAATGGATGAAATTCCATCTAGGCATTCTGCTGACTTTTATTACTGAGGCATTACACAAATGCAGTTCAGGGAAATGAACCGAAGGAGACTCAACTGAATATTTGGAGAAAAAAGAGTGATCAGCGTGGTGACAAGAAGTAGTCTGATGCCTCAAATGCTTTCCCATGCTGAGGTGAAGAGAAATATTAACAGCCTGGAAATGAAATGAGGGAGGAGTGTACACTCTCTCTCCCTCTCCTCATTAACCACACTGAAGACCTGTTTAGAAGCCAACCTTAAGAAATCTGATTTGAGGGCAGTGTGATTTTCACTACTGCCTTAATATCCTTTAAGATCTGTAGAAAAGACTGGAACAATGTAGGATTAATTTAATCTAATGGTGATACCTAAATGTTTCAGTGGATTGGATGGCCACACTTCATTGGATCCCTTTGAAGACCCTTCTAATTTCAATGTCTTTCAAGTATCCTGCTTCTAAATAGGAAAATACTCACCTATTTACAGCAGGATAACTTCTATCCTGTTCAAATGTAGCAATGTGGGACCTCACCTGAAAATGCAGCTTGACTTGTGGTGCTTGTAGGGCTGGATAGAGTGAAGTAAGCACAGAATCCTTAGAAGTTGTGTATTTTCCAAAATGGGTGAAACCCATTGCTCACCCTCATATGACAGATGTCAAGGGAATTTGGAGAATCATGGATTCACAGAATGGTTTCATTTGGAAGGGACACCTAAAAATCACCAAGTCCAACCCCCTTGCCATAAATCAGAGATCTCTTTCACTAGATTAGGCTGCTCAAAACCCCATCCAACCTGACCTTGGCCATGATGGGTCATCCACAGCTTTGCTGAGCAAACTTTCCATTGTCTCACTATCCTAATTGCAAAATATTTCCTCCTTATATTCAATCTGAATCTACTCCCTTTCAGTTTAAAGCCATTGGCCCTGTCCTGTCTCTACAGGCCTTGGTAAAAAAGAACCTCTCTGCCCTTCTCATAAGCTTCATTTAAATACTGAAAGGCCAAAATAAGATCTCCCTGGAGCCTTTTCTTCTCCAGGCTGAACAACTCCAACTCTCTCAGCGTTTCAGCACTCTGATTATCTTTGTGGTCCCCCTCTGGACTCAGTCCAAAAGGTCCTTGTGTTTCTTGTGCTGAGGTCCATGTGTTTCTTGTGCATGGGGTTCCAGATGGGGTCTCACAAGAGTGGAGCAGAGGGGTAGAACAACCTCCCTCAACCTGCTGACCACATTTCTTTTTGGTGCATATACTAGGACACTTAATGCTTTCTGGGCTGCAAATGCACATTGCTGTCTAATGCCCAATTTCTTCATTCACCAGTATTCCTCAGTCTTTCTCTGTAGGGCTGTTCTCCATCCATTTATCCCCCACTCTATATTGATATTGGGGATTGTCTTCACACAGGTGCAGAACCTTACACTTGGCCTTTTTGAACTTCATGAGATCCACTTCTTAAGACTGTCAAGGTCCCTCTGGATGTCATCTCTTCCCTCCAGGGAACTGACACCACCACTCAGCTTGGTGTCATCAGCAAACTTCTTGTGGGTGCACTGCGTATATCACTGATGAAGATATTATTACCAATTACCTGACATTTCTTTGCTGAAAATAGCAGATTTTCTACCATCATCATTGTGAAGTCAATCAGAACTTTTGAAATTCCCATCCTGAAAGTTAGAGAAGCTGGGCCAGCGAGGTAATTTCTTAAAGACAAATCTAGGTGATGAGATGTAGGAGTAATCTGGTGTTTAAAAGCCTGACATCTAAGACTGAGCAGTTCTCTTTGCAGTCAGTGGAGAGAAATAGGTATCCAAGAGACTTTCCAGCCTGAAATAGGTAACTTGGGTCAGACGAGTCACCCTTGGAAGAATCTATTCCATTTATTGACTATGAATGAACACCCTGCCTACATTGAGGAGTTCAGATTTTAGTGTCTAAATTTTAAATGTCTAAGATTTAGTGCAATAAATTCCACCCTCATGGTCAAGGTTTGATTAAAAAAGAAAAATATGAGCCTTATTGTCTTCTTATTGCAGTTATATGTCTTTTTAAATGGAACAAAGATGGATTTGAAAATTGTACTTGGTTTCTCAGAATCAAAATAACTGAAAAGCTTCACTCAAAGCCATCAGCCTTTTTTTGGTGCTTTATTCATTTAGATAATAGAGGAGGAATTATTCTGAAGAGACAGCAAATGAAACTTATGACAGTAATGTTCAAAAATGCCACAGTGCGCATCATGACACTCAGTAAATTTTTACTTGCAGGGGCAGGAAATAGTAAAATAGGGAAATGTGTGCCTTCATTAAACATTCACTTACCCATGAAGTGGATACTCTGAAGTACAAAATCAGGGAATATGTGCTGGAATTCGATACAACATACCAAACCTTACAGGACTGCTACTATGAGAGCTTTGGCAACACAAGTTCATTTATATTTTGTAGATTTTTAAAGGTCAGGTTATTTATTATACAAATCAAAGAATTGTTTTCGAAGATTCCTCACCCGAGGTTAACACAGTGTTGAGGAAAAATTTTAGCACATTGAAAGGTCTTGTAAAAAATAATAGAAAATAATAATAGAAAAATTCCTACAGTGGTTTATTCTGGTAAGACAAAATTTAACACTGAATAATTGTGCCTTTCCTGGAAAGAAACCTGTAGAATTCCTCCAAGTACCTGTACTGTGATTGCTTTCCAAGCCTGCTTTTTCTAATTTTCAAATATTTTCTGTAATTCTTGATGAATGAAGTTTAGTAAATTATTGTTTTTCTTTTCCTAAGGCGAATTACCAATATTATTAATTATTAATTGCAATTAATAGATAAGTGTGATTTTCATAATCAAAGTTGAAGAAACCAGAAAGTTTCTTCGAAATTCCCCTGGAAATTAAGAACTCCAGTTTGCATGTTAATAGCTCTTGGCCTACAAACATCACTTGCTTTCCACATGAAGGCAGTTGTGAACCCCCTCCAATTAGGGACAATTATCAGATCACACCCTTGAACCTGGTTAAACAAATGTTGTATTTTGTAAAGTGAGCCTAAGCCTGTCCTTAGCAAGTAACTGGAGATGCACTGATTGAGTGACCCACGGTGGGAGTTCACTGTAAGCTGTAAGTCCTCTCCATATGATATTTCTTTAGGTATGGCCAGCCCAGGGAAATAATACGATGTAAATGCAACCGCACAACACATACAAGATGACTCAAAATTAAGCAGTTTGTTTTGGGTCTTCAATTTTTTGTACTCCACAGAGGGTGAAAATCTAATACAAAGCACACCTGAAAATATGACCTTTATCAAAAATACAGAGGTCCATATTTCAATTCCCAGTGTCATCCAAGCTGGTAGTTTCATAATAACACTTATAAGTAAGAGTTGATCCTAGGGCACCTCCCTAGCTAACTAAAAACTAAGGTTTGTGGACAGGCATTTCAGAGTTCAAAATCTGCTGAAATGTTGACAAGTTTCCAGCATTTAACCCAAAATATAAGCAAGGCTTATACAACTGCCCTGCTTTCTGTGCTCTTCTAATAACTGCAAAACCCATTGGCAAATTTGAGAGGCTGGTGAGGTCTGAAGTCATGAAATTCCACAGGCAACAGATGGAAAAGAAAGGCTTAATTTCATCAAAAGGACAAACTCAGTTCTTTACTGTGAGGCTGGTGAGGCACTGCAATAGGTTGCCCAAGAAGTGGTAAATGCCCCATTCCTGGCAGTGCTCAAGGCCAGGCTGGACAGGGCCTTAGGCAACATGGTCTAGTGTGAGGTGTCCCTGGCAGGAGTTTGGAACTAGATGATTTTAAGGTCCTTTCCAACCCAAACCATGTCCAACCAGCTGAGTTAATGAGGGATCAGTCAGTAGCACCATAACGGCATGAACGGTCCTTGGGGTGACAGAGGATTTAGGGTACATTGAGACCGCTGTGGTAGCGCAGGAAAGAAGTTACACTGCGATGTGGGGAGTGAAGGCGATAGAATTAGCATGAAAAACAACCTGGGAATGAGCTCCGAGGCCTTGATACTTAACAAGCCTTGGGGCCATAAGTTGGAACGTTGAAAGGCAGGACAGGTAAACAAGCCCCGGGGCGCTGGGCAGGGATGTTGTGGCGGGGACTCTCAGTTGGAGCCAGACGATGTGGGGGTTGCGAGACGGCGGGGTGAAGCTGTTGCCGTGCGGACGACGTGTGCTCAGCGTTGTGATTGGGCTGTCTACCTGGGGATGCTTACAGGGGCCAATGGGACGGAACGTGGCTGCTTGTGCGGGTTGGGAAAGTACCGAACAAGGGGATAAAAAGGGCTTGATTGTAATTAAGCGGGATTTGAGGCTCCTGGTGAGCTTGAGCATGTGTTGGGATATGCCCCAAATGGCGCCCACCACGTGGGGCTCGGAAAGCGGCTGGTCGTCGGTCCGGTGGCGTGGCTCAGCCGAGCTACATGCTGAAAGGAAGCAGGGATGTGGGATGTACGCTGCAAGGAAGCGAATTCAAACCGCGCGGGTCGCCTCTCGGAGGACCGGGGGTAAGCGGCTGAGAACTATGGGGACTGCCTTAACAAAAGAGCAAAGAAAGATTCTAGAAGTTTTTGCTGTTATTCTTAAGCAGTATGGGAAAGACGTTGACGAGGAAGAATTGAAACGTATCTTTCTCTGGGCATCAAAAGCCGATCCGTCTGTTAATACTACTGTTATTTATACCCTGGAGATTTGGGATGAAATTGGCGTTAATCTGTGGGACTGTGCTACAAAACATGCTAAAGTTGCCGCCACTTTATTGAGCCCTTGGCGAACTGAGACTTAATGTCGGCTCACAAGCACAGGGGGCAGAAGCGGCACCTTCGGCTCCCTTACCACCACCCTCTTCGCTAGTCTCTGCCGTGATATCGAGAAGTCAGTCTGCTGTTGCTGCTCCTGTGGTTCTGCCGTCTGATAATTCTGATGATGACCTGCATGGCCCTTTTGACCCGGAGCCTGTCGATCCGGAAAAGGAGCCTGATTTATAGCCCCCAAATCTTCATGATAAATGGGCAGCTGTAAAGGGAGAAGCGAGACGGGCGGGAGATGCAGATGTACTGTGTGCTTTACCGGTGGTGTATGTGCCGGATCAAGACCCGCGGTGGGAAGGTCTCTCGCGTGCTCCTACCAAAGATACCAGGGGAGCGGTGACGGACCATGGGCTTGGGACCCAATATACAACTCTCTTGATACAGTCTCTGATACTCATGTACGAGAAGTTGGCAAATACAAATATGTCTATGTTTCTGTTGACCCTTGGAGACCTTTCTAGATACTGCTGGCCACTTCTTCCGACGTAGGCTGGCCCCTGCGTCGGAATGAGTGTGCATTTTGGTCAGTATGAAAGCCTGAGCCTCATGCGATGTGGGGGGGCAGAATCTCATACCACCCAGGTCAGCGTGGCCTCCGCGGGGACGCCCGCTCAGGTTGAGTCTGCCACTCGCACTGCGATGATGCTTCTCGGAGCTGGTTTGCTGATGGTCTTCACAGGGTCCTTGCGCCACGTTCTGAACGCGGGACCGTGTGGGGGGGGGTAATGAGTGTCTGGATTTTGTGTTTCAAATACTGTAATCGTGCGGAGTGTGATTGTGGGATCCCGTGCGTCCGTGTAGGGGGCGGGCGGTGTTCTGTGTATTGTCTGTTGTCGGGTTCGTGTAAAAGGTTGTAACGGGGGATGTAAAAAGCCAGTGATGCCTCTTTAGTTTGATAGCCATGTTCAAAGGAAGCTGCCCTCCGATTCGGCTCCCAGTGCTCCGCCGGTGGCACGGCCAGGATGGACACCGGGAGCCATGGAGTGAAAAAAGCCCTCTCTATCTATTTAAGTATTGGGGCATGTGAAATATGTTCATCTGATTCGTGTCAATGTAAAGCAGTACTGCATGGTGATATATGACCTTTTTGAACATGGAATTGTTAACTATCCTGTTTATCCTTATAGCCCACTGGCTTAGATTCCTGTGGAGCAATTCTGCATGATGCAATGCGACCCTCTCTGAACAGGGAACTTTATCTTGTTTGTCCTTACACGGCCACCGCCTTAGAGAGAAAACAGGATAATATACATAGCTCTTGCTTCATATAAACCAAAAGCATGAACTGTGTGCCTGCGTCTTGGTGGAGCGGAGGCTCCCGGCGCACCCAGCGCTGTTTGCTTGCCTCTATTCTCTTAATAAGTTGGAAACTTTATTTGAAATCCTGTTTGGGACTAAAACTTATTTATTACAGGGCAGTTTGTAGAGACACCAGAAACAAAGCCTAAAGAGCGCCTGCAACACGCTGGGTGCATGAGAGGAGCCCTGCTTAGTGTGTTTAAAGTAACCTGGGGGGGGGGGGGGGGGGGGGGATTCCGGCCCCGGGGGGACAGGCCAGGGGGATGGGGGAACAAATGGGGAAGGGGGGGGGGGAGGGGGGCGCACGGCGTTCTCACCCCGCGGGC
>WYDI02018102.1:0-13574 GCA_009867235.2 Psittacus erithacus
TCATTATTATTATTGATGGCAGCAGCAGTGGTTTGTGTTATACCTTAGTTACTGGACTGTTCTTATCTCAACCCATGAGAGTTACATTCTTTTGATGCTCCTCCCCATCCCTCTGGCAGCGGCTGAGATAGCGGCTGCTTAGCGGTGAGTTATGGCTGGGCTTAAACCACAACAGTTCTTTTTGACGCCCAACATGGGGCTCAAAGGGTTGGGATAATGACAGATCTGACCAGAGTGTGTGTAATCGTATTTGTGATAAGCATTCATTGTTTTGAATTAATAGTCTCTTGTCACAATGCTGATTTACTGGCTCTTAAAGCTGTTGCTCCTGATCTTACAGTTTCAGCATGTCGTACCTTACTTACAGCTAGTATTTGCTGTCTTAGTGTTTATCAGATGGTTTAATTGTACTTTATGGTAATGACTTGCAATATGGGCAGACTCAACATTCTTAGCGCAGGGTCAGAAGTCTGAGTAAATAGATACTTATTATACCTACAGGAATAAGAATAATGAAAAAAAGAGACAGAAAACCCCCTAGCATTTTAAAACTAGATTTTTTAATGTCAAAAATTAGGGGTTTATATATGCTTTCACTTAAAAACATACCTCGAAAATGAGCTTATTGTATTTTTTTAAATGAAACACAAGCTTCTTTCGTAAACTCCTCACTTCAAAAGGTAATAATTTTTCGTTATAGGTCTCTTGCTATGTTCATATTTTATATTAGTTACAAATATCTCACTAGTTCTTGAACTGTGTGGGAAGCATCATGACACTCAATACAGGGAATGCTTCAAAGCAACAAAAAATCTACAGACAGCTCATGTGTTTGAAGGCTAAGGGTTGTGGGAGACAGTGTGTGTTTGTTTAATTTTTCAAATAACAGAGCTATTGACATACAGCTTCCCATCCCCCCAGTCATTCCTAATTTCATGGAATTCACTCCAACTAGACAGTCCCAAAATGTGGCAAGTGCTAGAGTGACACAAGAAGATCTAATACTAAACACTGAAAACCTCTCCCCATTTTTATGAAAATTTTTCCTGTGCTATGTACACACTCTAAGCTTGAGTGATTAATGTGCCATATGATTCTTTACAAAGAGAATTTCTGAAGACTGTCAGTTCATGGTGCTCAACATGACCAAAGGATAACGGGAAATCAACACACACAGGATGATTCAGAACATCAGATGGAGGGGCAAAGAAAATTTCAAGTCTAGTTCTCTCATGCTGAGCTCCAGCCCCCTTTGAGCCATACACTCAGTCTGCTCTGAAAAGACTCCTTCAGGAGAAGGGCAAGAGCTGGAAGTGCTGGTGTCGCTGTACATCTGGCCACCATGCCTGGACATCCAGCAACTGTGGATCTGGAGTGCGCTTGAAAGTGGATCTGGAGTTCAGCAAAGCATGAACACCACACTCAGATCTAGCCACCAGCTGGGAGTAGAAAGCCATCACAATCAAACATATGTCCAGCTCAGACAGGTTTTGCTACCAAATTTGATCAATTGGAAACCCCTAACTTTATGCTATTGGTATAGGTATTTTTTTTTTCTTAAAGCCAGAAGACGAAAGAGTCATTCTGCTTTCATTTATTGGTTCCTTAGTCTCTTGTGTTCTAACATAGTGTGTTCACATCTGGGTCACACTTAAAAATGCTTGTTTTGTCCAACAATTTACACTGGATTTGTAAGATAACTTAATGTTTTCTTTTTGTAGAGCAGTTTTTAAAAGATTTTTTTTTCCAACTGGAGTCAGATACTACTGTAATTTTCACAATTTGAAATATATTTGTATGTTTCAAAGCAGCCCTAATATCAATATCCCCATTCTTTGGGGAGAGCATTTAAAATAGAAGAATGAGAACAAAACTAAATACAAAACAAACAAAAAAAAAAAAAAAAAAAACACAAAACAACAAAAAACAACAGCTGTTTTACGGGAAACACAATGACCTCCAATTTTAAGACTAACAGACACCAGGATTACTTGCAGACATTTGTATGTATGCAGAAGCTTTTACTGCAATTGCTAACAACGAAGCTCTCAGGCCCCTAAGCATTTCTAGCTCAACCACGTACTTGCAAACCCTGATCGGAAGGAGACATCTACTGGTAGCAAAGATTAGTGTAGGCGGTAAATACTAAAAACTCCGCTGATGCTCCTGACAAATTTAAAACTTCCTACTGCTGCCGCTGAATAAAGATTACTAAAAAAAAAACCTGCTGCAAAAGATAGTCTATCAAAGACACAGCCAACATCAAATAGACGAAATTATAACAGTACTGTAGTAACGTCTACAGAAAGGAAGACATTTTACCTAAATTATACTTTTTATTATGAGCAAGCACACAGAAAGCACCATCAAATAGCTAGCTGATTTTTTTAAAACCACCAAATATATAAAGTAAAATAAGAAGTGGCAATGGGCAAGTCTAGATTAACATGCCATCTTTATTTGTATATATACATTTCCAGCTGCTTATCCAGCTAAATAATACAGTGGCCCTCACTTGACTGTATTAAAAGAAAAAAGGAAAAAAACAACCAATCAAACAAAAAGCAAACAAAAGAAAAAAAAAAAAAATCAGGCCTCTAGTTTATTTTGGGTTTGCTTTTAAAATAAAAAAACCCCAACATGTAACAAGGCAAAATTTAAAACTGACTACAGGCAAACCTTGGCACATAGCAAGAGAGTTTTCTGCTTTAGATTATTTCAGGTTATCTTTAAATGCAATCACTTTTTAGAAGATATTGTAAGCAGCAGGCACAAAACTCACTACCAGGAATGTTGTCAAATACAGATCCATACAGAACAGGATTCAACTGGCTTAGCAGCAAGCCTTTTGCTGAATTTTAACTGACTGAAATGAAAAATATTATTTGAAAAATTAAGGTTTTGAAAGAATTTTTTAAAAAATTGTTTGTTTTTTTTTTTTTTAATAAATCAGGAATTGAATTTCACTATTAGAAGTTTGTTGCAAATATCTTATTCCACATAAAATAAGCAACACTTGCAAGCCTGCCTAATGTGAGTCTGCTCTCAGCAGGTGAATAAATTCCAGCACAAAACACCTCATCAGAAAGCACAGCTGCAGCTGTTAAAATAGCAAATGGCCATTTCAAACACTCCAGCCTCACCTCATCTCAAATAAGAGTAATAAAAATAACCTATCTTCTCTCCAAACTGGGGAGGAACACACTATGGAATAGACCAACACACAGTTTCTAGGCAAAACTATCAGTATCAGGAGAATGGGAGCAGAAATGCATGAGTAAATGTGTCACCTCCAAACTAGTGTTATCAGAAGCATGAAACCAAGAGACAAAGTACAAACCATGTTAAGTCTGCTCTTCAATTACTTAATATAGCAATAGAAGTGCAGGTAAAGGATTTTGTAAGCACATAATAAGCTTCTTTCGGAGAAACAAGTTTTGCAGCTGATGACAGAGCGTGAGGACATTTTCTTTAACAACAGTAACAGTCAAATCACAGTTCTTTCCCAAACTCCACTTCTTCTTTGATGAAACAATTAAAACTTAACACTGTCTGTGATTATTTTTATTTCATCAAACCACACACATGTAAAGACAGCAATACCTCTGATAAAGCTTCCACAACACAGCCCAGTCTAAAAAGACAATCACAAGGTATAAATGTATACAAAGAGAAGAAAAAATATTTAGGCCTTACCTCAAGCCCCCAGCCTTCTCCAGTGACATAAGGCATCCTTTCAAGTTGCATGATGTGTTCCATTTGTAAAGGAGAACTCTGGGATTTGAAAGGGATCTCACAGCTATAAAGCCACTACTGTCAAATTGCAGGTAAGCAGCTCCAACCTGACACTACTTCTAGAAAGGTGCAGCTGAGGTATAAATGTAAGCACACCATAACTTCCAGAAGTTACTTGCTATGCCTGAAGTTTCCAATACTGAAAATGGCTTCAACATGGCCACTTCTCCTAAGAGAGGGCTTAATTGTCTGGGGTTTATTCCTTAGCCTGTTGTGAGAAAACTTCAAATGCCAACTGCACGTGCAGCCTACCTGTGCAAATAGCTGGAGAAAACACAGTCAGATGTCTAAACTGACAGAGGGAAGATTTAGATTAGACATTAGGAAGTTCTTCCCTGTGAGGGTGGTGAGGCCTTGACACAGGCTGCCCAGAGAAGCTGCGGCTGCCCCATACCTGGCAATGTTCAAGGCCAGCTTAGACAGCACTTGGAGCAGCCTGGTCTAATGGAAGGCGTCTCTGCCTGTGGCAGGAGGCTGAAACTGGATAAGTTTTGAGGTCACTTCATACCCAAACCATTCTATGATTCTATGTTGGGTCTTGGGACATGGTAGAGGGAGCCCCTAAGATGGCAGGCATGATGGCTATCTCAGGCCTCAGCCATCTGCCCAGTTCCTGAGTGTTCCTCTGCTCCTCACCCTGGGGCCCACCTCTCAGGGAAATCACTCTGGCACAGGCCCATTTTTCATCAAGGGCAAAACACCTGGCAGCAGCCACATCCTCCTTTGCCTCTGCCCTGTGGTGGCCTGAGGGGACTGGGCAGCACAAGCTGCCAGCACAACCCCATGAGGGGAGCAAGGAGAAGCAGACACCTTTATTTATATATTTAAATATTGGACCAATGAGCATTGCTTATTCTTCTACTATAATTTTCTTTCACACTTCTTTTAGGCAAGGCCACAGAGTTTTCAATATCAGCAAGAAAGCTCAGAGTGAACATGTCTGCAGGTCTGGTCTGTGGGTGGACACCCCCCTCCACCCTCCCAGAGTCTCTGATCTAACCAAACTGCTACCACCTCCCTTGCTGTTTTTTTTATAGGTAACTGGTAAGATATGCACACTATTCCAATCCAGCATGTGAGGTTTTGTACCAAACACACAGACTGAAACAGCCATGTTCAAGTTCCATAACTGGTTTCCACCATCTCATGCTAAACAGGGATTAAAACTGCAGTTGATGCCAGCCAGCCCTCTTTCTTACTGGCAGCTAGATACAGAGAGCACATGGTGGAGTAGGTTAGTCATTACAGATCATGTTAGCATGGGACTGCACTTAAAAGCTAATCTGTGACCACTGTGTGCATAAAGGTGTTCAAAGAGCATGGGGAATGTGTACATGTGAACATGGCTGGTGTGTTACTATAGGTGCTCCATTCCAGCCCCAGCTCAGCTCACCCAACCTGCCAAGGAAGGAGCAGAGCACATATAAACAATGCAAGAGCTGTAAAAAGACTAGATTTTTTTAGAAGATCAACTGTTACATCACATTGCCTAAAAAGTGTTCTACTACAGAAGAAATACGTATCATACCTTTCTCTGGCTTACCAGCATGTGTAAAAAAAAAAAATAAAAAAAATAAAAAAACATAACCCACTCTTATAACATACATGTGCTTACCTCAATCTAGGAGAAAAAGAAAAATTAGTAAAAGGTTATTTATCAATGATGCTCCATTAAAATATATTAAAACAAAGCATAAGCCAATATACATCATAACAATCTCTTTTATTCGTTGTAATATAAAGAAGCATACATCATTCCATTAAGTGCAACTCAAATTGTACACTAACAGAAAGATCAATTCAGACATCCATGACCATGTCACAACAGGTTTCATTACATTTCGCTCTGCTGGTATTGCACTTGGAATGGTTCTGAAGTAAGGCACAGTAAAAACAGTCACTTAGTGCTTCTACAGCAGATGTCTTTTTTTAAACACATGCTACATGACGAAAAAGTACTTCTATCTAACGTACATGCACACACAGAGCAAGAAGAAAGCATGCACTACAGGATTTAGATTTCAGCATGTCTTGTTGCTTCATAATATACAAATAAAGTAGTTAAAGATGTAAACAGATTGCATGCACATAAACTACAGCACAATATTTAATACAGTATCTGAAAGCTATTATGCTTAAATAAAAAATATAACTTATTAGTAGTCAGGTTCATGTGCCAGTTTTGTCCTGTAAAGACAAAAATTCTGGGGCTGGGGCAGGGATTTATGGGTGAGCAGGAAGGACTTGCCTGCTTTTAGTGGGTTTATTTTTTTGCTTAACACATTGGCAGCAGTACATTGGCAAGACAAATATGGCTTTTGCAAAACAGTATCTAATTATCTAATAAGAAAGCACAATTGCATTTGGGGTCCAGCATCCTGGTATTTTCCAGTCAAGAACAAATCAGTATGATCTAAGCTTTGAACTGGGAAAGCTATGCACTCCAAAAGAACTTTCTAGAGACATTTAAACTCTACAAAACCCAGACACTTTGTCAAGTGTAAACTCAAAAGCTACACACAGAAGAATCTGAATGACTCAAGCTTCGCTTTCCACTTCAAATGCTACTGAATAGGTTTCTCCCACAGCTGCAATAGCTGAAGTGCTACTAGATTGTCTTCAGAATTAACCAGATGCCAGGAATGGGTTTGCTTATTTTCACGCAAATACATAAGAAATTAAGTAAATTGCCTGCATAATTTTTGCTTTCACTTTATCTTTGGCATAGGATAAGCCATTTTTCAAATTAAACACAGGACATGTCCCACTGTATTATGCTGAAATGGCACATTTGCTGCTGCCTGAGTGGCTAGGGAAAACTTGTTTTGCTAAAGGCACAGTGTTTAGTGTGACATTCTTTCTGTATCCCCAAAAAAGTGTTTAATTAGACTAGAAACAGTTCTACATAGTGGCTTCCCAGGGGCTGTCCTTTTTTCTCAGCCACTGCTTTCATAGCTAGACCCAGGCTTGGAAAATTCACAAGTGCCTCTCCTCTGGGCTGGCCACTGAAGTCATGAAGCATGAAGATGGAATCTGGGTGGAGCTGCAGCGGTACAAGAAGACAAAAGAATAAAACCTATTAAGACCACGGACCACACCTGGAAATGCAGTTGTTAACGCTGTGCATCTGGTTCACTCCACTGTTGTGTCTATTGCATAAAAAAAGATTGTGGATGTGAGAATGGGAAGGAGAAGGGACCAAAGAATTCCACTTTCAGTGTGGCAAACAGCAGCAGCTCTTACTCTGCTGCTGTGCTGAACACAATGCTGTACACTTAATTCCAGGCAAAGATTTTGCTAGAAAAGTAATTGAGATTAATGGTTGATAAGAAAATAAAGACTCAGTGTTAATAAAGAGTAAATGGAGCAAGAAAGTCCAGGCATTCCATGAAAAATTCTTGTACTATGCAGATTACCGGCCAAGTGACAAAGGTATGTGAATACTCACACACAAAGTTTAAAAAAAAAAAAAAATAATTAAAAATGATAGAGCTGTGCAAGACCTCTGTGTTAGAAGGATGAAGTGAACTTAATGCAGGTATAGAGTACAAGAGAGGCTGTTCTGCAAAACAAAGTAAAATTTGGTGCAGTCCAACTGAATTAAATAGGCCTTCACTGCAATTTTAACAAGGCTAATTAAAAAGCAGGATAGCAAATGAGATTATTTAGTATTTGGAGTTGATTTACTTTGAAGTGCATTTGCCCTCATGATTTCTTAAAAGACAGTTCCGAAATGCTGGGTTTAAAGAAGACATCTGTCTACCCCGTATCACCAGGGTAGGCAGCCACTTCTTATAACATGCTGGAAGTCCTTCCAAGCTAAGTTTGGAAGCCCTCTTTGTTGGATAGAAATGGATCTCTGAAGTTTCAAAACCAAAGGTTAAAGGATAAGAAGCTCAGAATACAAGGTTAGTTTGTTGGAAAAATCAGCACCAAACAAAACACGTACTGAAAAACCAACCAGTTTTACGCATAATAACCCAAACCAAGTTAAGTTCCTGTGACATATGTTTTCATGAGTTTGTAAAAGGTTAAAAAATATAAGGGTTAAACTTTTTATAGAATATATGCATGCCAGGTATACTGCAAAGAAATATCAGACTTCTTAGTTATTACCCATAGCATTTTCTGAGCAGCTTTACATTCAAAGATATGAAAATAAAGCAAGTACATGCCACCCAAACACTTGGCAGGCATTAGAAGTATTCTTAAGATATAAGCAACAGTACACTTTAGAAACTAAAAGCAGGTACAAGACAGTTAGTACAGATTTCCTATCATTTCTTCTCACAGAACCAAAGTTAGTCAGGAAATAGCATGCAGAAAGAAATTCAGACATGAAACACACCATGCCTGAAGCCCAGTTCAGGTTTGGAATTAATCTTGGTTTATTTCAGAATAACACTGTGCTCAGTGAGAAAGTTGCACACAGTTTGGGTTGAGCCACAAATCTGAGCTAAAATATGGTCTGCTTTCAACCAGCTCTTTGCTATTAATCCATATTGAGCCATTTACCATCAGTTCTGGATGTAAGTTAAATATTGCAGTTTACAGTCAGCTGAAAACAGACATAGAGCACAGTTAGACCTGTAGGCACAGAGGAGAGCTTTAAAAAGTAGCTCAAATAGCAGCACTGGTGTAATACCAATATCAGGATTTGGAAATTCACATCATAAGAGTTCCATAGAAAGTTAGTAGAAAAGCCTACATGATCTGCATGCAACATACTCAAAGTAAAATAAAGCCCTGTGTGATGCTACTGAGGACTGCTTAGAGTGCAGGATGAGCTACTCCATGAATTGTTTTCTAGCCAAAGACTGTTTTCATCTCATGCAGTGTAGAACCTGCTATGCTGATGATTTATTTTCCAGTTACTCTGAGTAAAACAAGAAAGCCAAACAGATTGCCCAAGGTCACATTAACATAGAAAGTCTCAGAGTGATAACGGGTATTCTGTATGCCACCAGATTATGCAGCCTTTGTATCTTCTCCCTAACAGATCTAATTGTACCATGAGAGAAACAACTCATTTGAAAAAAACAGAAGTGGTGGTGAGTATGTGAAAATAACTCTACGAAGGCCCAGTATCTGATTGCCATTTTTCGTACTGAAAGTTTTGTGCGGGTTTCTTTGTTGTTGTTTTTTGTTTGTTTGTTTTGTTCTGGGTTTGGTTTTGTTTTAGGGTTTCTTTTTGGTAGGGGGTGCTTTTGTGTTTTGTTTTGGTTTTTTTTTTTTTTTTGTTAAGAAAAAAAAGTAGTAACTGGTCAGCAGCATTTTGAGTAGAATACAATAGTACTAGCACATCACAAACTCCGAACTTTCTTTTGAGAATTTTCATACTAAAATTTTTTTTTAAAATTATGTGTTAGTACCAAAAATGCAGGGAAATTTACCATTAGCAAATTTAGTAAGTTGCATTAGAAAGCCACAATATCAAGGAAACTTCTCCTAAAAAAAGGAATGTAACAGTTTACATTGTATCAGACGAAGAAACAGACAGCTGTATGATACAGGAAAGAAAGTCAGAGGTTTGGGGGCTTTTTGCACACACACTTGCGTGTGCTTTGTAGCTATATCCAGAAAAAAAAAAAATCATCATCTGCTATGTTAAAAATTAAATATTGCACTGAAAGCTTCACATACAAATCAAGGACTAATAAATCCTGCTGGAAATTTAAACACATCATCTATGCAGAACCAGGCAATCGCACTACCTCTATCACTACCACCCCATCACCTACAGATCACAATTGGCCTATTTCCTTAGGTTAGTTGATTTTTTAACAGGGCAAAAGCAGAAAGATCAAAGCAAGAATCCCAATGCAAGCTAAGAAGGGGAGTAAGCCATAAACAAGAATTTTACCACTAAGCCCTTCTTTGCCTTCCCATTCAACACTGGAGAATCAGCTTCTACCAGAAGATCTTACCTTCTTCAGAAGTTACAAAGAGTTACAAACAGACCCACTCTTTCGGTGCTTGTAACACACTCCTTGCTTGATCGCTCAGCTGAATAAGGCCATTGTAGTCATCAGGTGCATACTACAGTACAAGTGTGATACACAATAATCAGCAAGAGAAGGAACTGTTCTGGTACAGCAAGCCACACAGATGATCATTTGCAACCATAATTAAGCGCATCATCTATAATAACTGGCAGGAGACAGTGAATTTGACAGATACTATTTTTATGCAAGATAAAAAAACCTCTGGTTTATGCAAGATAAAAAGACTTCTGGAATTACTGATTGTAGAAACAGATTTAAAGTAAACGCATACAGGGAATATTCTAAACTCTGTATTTGAACTGTTCCTTATCAAGGAAGGGAAACAGCTCAGATCAGAAAGTGGTCCTTTTTCCCCTTCTACTTTATGAGACAGAAGCATCAGTACCAAAACTCTCAAGTTTGCATAACCATGCTTCCAGTAACGAGTCTCACTGGGACAGATGAGCACCTTCTAGCATGGAAACTGAAGCAGGACATTACAGATCTCATTCAGATATTTCATGCAGTCATGGAAATAAACTGCAGCTTTCCAAAGGTAGAGCGATGAACACTCTAGCTACATGTAATACTTGCATTACATAGACTACACTTGCATACTTAAAGAAAATCCCAGCATGAATACGCTTTAAGATAAAATAGCATTTATACTAATACAGAAAAAAGAAATAAACTATACAGTGTAACTGCATTGTGGTAGATTTGTAGCAGAATATTAAGCTATAGTGACTGCAAAGTACAGTCACACCAGTAAATTAAAACAAAAGCCCCACATGCAGATCATTTTGAGAACCTAAATCTGAGCAGTAATAATGCATACTGCAGGGCCTGGTACAACTATGAAATCTATAGCCAGAAAATAGATCTTGGGGAATATGAAACATTGTTTTGTATCTATCTCATAATCTTTCCAAACACATATCTTGGAAAGGAACTGAGCATTCTTGCACATAGTACAAAGACTACTGGAGAGGCTCCTGTAATCCAGAAGGCAAAATATTTAGCCTAACACAGGTTACAGAGTATCATTTCAGCAGCAAGAAGTTTCCTGTCTCCCCCAGACTAAGGTTTTAGAGGATTGACAAATGCACACAATGTAGACATACTACGCTGTCTTTCTTTTCTATTTCCGTAATACAGAGTCTCCTGCCAGTTTTGGGAGAAAAAGGTATTATATTCTGGCATACAAAACACATCGTATCTATCCAAAGTGAAGTTGAAAAGAAAAAATACCAACCATCACAGTATACACCTTCCACAGAGACAATAACCAAGAGCCCAGAAAACATAAAAGAAAAGAACCCCCCAGAATTTTACTCTTGAATTCTAGCCACCTTCGCATCTAGACCCATGCCATTAAGTAAAAGACAAATATGTGAAGTACCTTCTAGATAGTCTCTGCCAGGGCAACCAGACCGTGCAAATATTAGATTTATCAGTTCCCAGACCTGCCCTTGAAACAAATCTACAAAAGGTAAGTTTACTCTTTGGAAGGAATGTCTCAAGATAGTACATACTTTAGATTATCAGTAGAGGTATAGTAGGCAAAGATCTATAGTCTCTTGAGAGGGACAGTATTTAAAAGGTTGTACTTGAAATGCACAAACAATGTAGGAAGGAAGGAAGGAAGGGGAGAAAAAAATAAATCAAAATACTCAGCAAAAGAAGCAACTTCTAATCACAAGAAAGGTAAAAGACTGCAGTTAAATAAAATAGAAGTTGTGGAAGAGTAAGTTCTTCAAACATACAGATTTTGAAAAGTAGTACTGCAAACCAAGCTAGAAAATAAGGTGGGGGAATTCTTACTCCCTGTGTATAAAATGGAAACTACCCTAACTTGACTGAGGAAGTACATAATCATGAATACTTCTAATATCTGTCTGCATTTCAGAAACCAATGTGAACAAAACATCCAACTGTGCAGGACAAAGTGTACAGCCAAGGGAAAACCTATAAGCTCATTGCTCAAAATAGAAATACAGTTTTGCTACCTTCACCCTGAATGCAACAGGCCCAGTATAATCAGCTGAAAGTTCACTAAACTAGAATTTCATAGTTTGTTTCCCATTCAAGTATGACAATATTGAGATAATATAAAACTCCATATTGTACATTCAAATACCTACACTTATCACACAAATAGCTAGCAAAATGTTACCAAATACTGCAATAGTCCCCCTTAAATTTAGAGTGGAATAAGGTTAAAGCAGACCTCAATGTTAGTGCCTCCACTACCCTCTTCTTAACTCACTATCATCTCATTCCCACCTTCCTTTCTTCCCTGAACAGAAACACAGCCTCTTTCCTCAGAGCTGCTGCCTTCTTCTCTCCTTCCTTTGAGCTCACAACTCGGAGGGAGTTGGACTTCCATTCCAACCTAGAAGTTTCTATTATTCTTTCTCACCCAGAGGTTTCCTTTTACTCTCAGTATGTCAACAGTAGCATTAAAATATAGTATCTACATGATAAAAATGGGGAACCTATTTCCTAGAATGACTGAAGAAGAATGCAGAAATAAATTCAGCCAGTAAAGCAATTTCTTTTAACTTTGAAGTAGCTGTCAAGTAGTCTCGCTTAGCTTAGTAAGGGAGATCACACAAAATGCTATTCAAGTTGAGAGCTCCATCAGAAATGTCACCTGCAGAGTGAAAGTCATTAAGATATGATTCTCAGCATATGCTATAATGGCTTCTTCCAATGATCAGAGATAGGAAGTAGGATCCAAGAAAATTTGGAAACTAGGTATGGGATAGGATTGGCATTTAGAATCAGAATTAGGAGACAGAAGCAAAACCCAACCTTTGCGAATAGTTATTAAGTAAAAGTCTGGGGTCAGTGATTAGCTCTACAGCAGACTGCAAGATGACAAGAAGAATATGCGCACATATATATATACACAAATATATACGGGGGAAAAAACCCCACAGCTGAATGGAACACAGATTCCATCAAATAGTGAAGAATGGCATTTTATGTTCTCTGCATTCTTCTTCAGTTATCTCCCTGTGACAATGGGGAATTTCATAGCTGAAGATAAAGGCAAAATGTAATTTCCCAAAGGACATGTTGGTTCTTTACAGAATCAGCACTTTACCTTACAAGCATAAGGTAAATACCTTTGTAGGTATTAACATTTGAAATGGCAGAGATATTTTAACTCATGTACATTAAATTATATTGTAATATAGTCTATAATATTCAATAACATATGATAATAAGTGACAGATATATGTTAAATAACACTAACCCCCCTCTTCTAAAGGAGATGAACATTTATGATTGTATCCAGTACAGTAGCATTTCCTAGGTAGACCATCTGCTATGCTTACTACAGTGCAAAACCATAGTTTAGTAAAAAAAAAAAAAAAAAAAAAGGCAATAGGATCAGAGACAAGAGTGGTTAAAAAAAAGTTAGTATACTACACTCTTCTTATAACTGTTGTTGTTTTCTTCTTTATTCATCCTATTTCTTTCAGTATATACTTTACCTGCTGTATTGAAAGGAATATGGGACTGTCCCCTTGCCCCTCATAGACTGCACACAGATTTAAACAGGATACCAAACAGAAAGACACTGATATCCATTTCATTTCTGAATCTCCTAGAGTAAGCCTTCAAGGATCAGTCTAAAAAGGCATATGCAAAGCAACCTAGCGTAAAAAAAAAAAAAATCCATTGCTATAACCAATTAAAAAAGGGAAGTATAGTCAGATGTGACACAAATGGGGGGGAGAAGGGATGAAAAAGAAAGCTCAAAAGAAAAAATAATTTTATATA